>JABUQX010004480.1:55000-72500 GCA_015478945.1 Trachelipus rathkii
TTAAATAAACAACACAACAAATTAATAGCTTCCTGGCCAATGTTAGTAGCCAGTTTTTTTTTTCCAGTTACTTCCAGATCCAACTTCTAATGAAACCTCTGAACGAACCCTTTCACCGTTATTTCAGTACCCCGTACCAATACTTCAGATCTATAACGAAAGAGTAAACTACTACTAATAAAAAGGGATAATAGCAAAATAGCAATAAAAATAAAAATATTAATCCATGAATTCCATTAACCATTAAAATAATTACGACAAACAATAATTACCCTTACCCTTTGAAAAAGTAGAGAATAATTCCCAATCTATCGAAATCCCTTGAAACATCTACCTCCAGTCAGTTCATCAACCCTCAATTTCCGAAATTATCCATCCGTTATATTATTCATTATTTAAATAAAATAATCCATTAATATTCATAAATCCATCAATTGATTATTTAATTCAAAAAAATTAAATCAAACCAAAGTAAATAACTGAAAAATATTGGAGCAAATTAATTCCACTTATTTAATTAAATCAATTAAATGATTAATAAAATTGAAATTTAATTTAATTTAAATAATACCCCCCAACACTTTTTTTAAATTCCCCCACTGCAAGTCCAAGCGCTCTCCTTGTTCCTTGATGTTCATTCTTCTTTCAGGCAGACTCATCATCTTTTTCTCCCGAACTCTCGTACAGTGCAACAACAAAAAGAAAAATTATGAGACAACAAAACAAAAAAAACTAAATAGCCAAACCCCCACAACTTCTAGTTGCAGACTTCTTCATTTTATTTCCGGTTTGCGATTTCTTCATATTCTATCTTTGGATACATTCTATCTTTGGATGGCAATTTTATTCCCAGGTTAGAATTGGATATTGATACTTCTATCCTTGGCTACTTTTTATTTCTGGGTTGCGACTTCTTCATTTTATCTTGGGATTACTTCTTCATATTCTAGTTGCAGACTATTTCATTCTTCTTTCAATCGCAGACATCATTTCATCTCATATCTTTCAGAATACGTCATTAAATTCAGTTGCTGTTTTATTTCCGTCTCAGAGGTTCAATTTTGTTGAAATTATCGTCTACATTATTTCGCTGATTAATTCTTGTACTGATTAAACGTCGAGGGATTTATTTCGATCTAAATATCAGTGGATTGATTTCAATCCACTATAGTCTCAATAAGTCACCGTCTATATGATTTCATAGAATATTCTTTTTGTACACATTTTATATTGTGTAATAATCTTTTTGAAAGTAAAGTCTCAGTTTTACTCTTCTTTTATTATCCCTGTTGTTTTTGGTTTTCTTTATTATTTATTATAATCATTATATAAGGTTGTCGCTGTCACTGTTCTTACCACCACTCATCAAAATTCCATCCTTCAACTTGACAATGCCCACAAATACCCGCAATGATACTGAACAAACAGATAGTTCCATGACAACTACCTTCCGTTGGATTAAAATCTTTTCAGCTTAAGACTGAGTTTGTCTCAGCATATTTCAGTATATCAGAGTGAAGACTGAAGGTCTTAGAAGTGGGAAGAGATTCACGGTGAGAGACTTAATTTTTTCCTATTCTTACTATTGACAGTTTTTCATTTTCATAATCAGGGGTCTGGGAAAAGTCGTTTGTATTCTTCATTGTTACCGTCAGATTCATTGTTTCAATCAGAATTTCAGTTGCAGTTAATTTCAGTTTTTACGAATCCGTTCTACATTCCTAGTCCCCGCAACATATATATATATATATATATATATATATATATATATATATATATATATATTATATTATATTTATATATACTATATATATTATATATACTTTATATATATATATATATATATATATATATATATATATATATATATATATATAGCTAGTACTAGGTTATGTTTTTTTCTCCTCGACTTCTTTTTAACTTAGATTTTTAGCGTTTCTTCAACTTGGGTTTTAGCGTAACATTTACCTATTTGGATACCATTATTATAATTTATACAGATTTAGCTTCCCTTTTTAGTTGATCAATAGTATTTTTCTTTCTTTTTTTGTACGCAATTTCGTGAGTGCGCGAGTGTTTTTAAACTTTCTGGATTATTCATATTTTAGATATTTAATGTAAATAGGGTTTTAGCGTTTTAAAATTTCAGGTTTCAAATTTAGGTTTTGGCGTAAGAATAATTTTTCCTCATTTCTCCTTTGGTTTTTGTCTGTTTGTTTCTGTCCATTTTTTTATGATTGTGTGTGTGTATGTATGATAGCAGATATGCACAGGCGCGGGCTTTCTCTTGACTTTACCAACACCAGTGGCTTGCACTCTAACTCTGCATCCGTGGAATACCACCTTTGTAACTCTAACCCTAATTTTTTGTTCTTGTCTGAGACCCAGATGGCTAAGAATTCATCTTCTAACTCGTTTAATATATCCAACTATAACTTATTTTATAATTTCCGCCTGAAGGGTGGAGTATGTGCATATGTAAACATAAACACTCCTATAACACATCTCGAGAATTTCGAATCTCCTAACTTCGATGTTCTGTGGCTTAAAATCTTTCTTCCTTCTACTACAATAATCTTGTGCTTCTGCTACTGTTCCCCTAACGGAATAGATTTTCATGCCTTTTTTGATTACCTTACTACTTCTCACGAACTGTTATATCTTCTCATCCAAATACTGAGGTCCTCTATTTAGGGCAGTGGTTCTCAACCTGTGGGGCGCGAAATATCTCAAAGGGGGGCGCGAAGAAAAGTGAAAATTTATATAAAAAACTTTATTGAAATAAATGAAAAGACAAAAACTATATTCTGATAGCAAAATAATTTTTTTTTAATAAATCCTTAAAATTTTTAAAAATCCGTTATTACAATGATTATATAATTACGATAATTATTACATGATTAATGAAAATTAAGGCAAAGAAAAAAACAAAATACATTCTGAAAGAAAATAAAAATGTAAATAATAAAATTATTACGTTAAAAATTAAACATTTACCTTACAGCTTACATGTTAAATGTAAATTAAAAAATTAATGACACCTTGAGCCTGTCTTGCAGAGCAAAGCTTTTCATATGATGGAGATATATTAGAAATCGATACCCTTAGTTCTCTTTCTATATTTAGCTGAGATCTATATTTTGTTTTAAGACAGCCACTGCAGAAAATCCTATTTCGCAAAGATAAGATGTTGGTAAAGCCAAAAGTATGCGAAAAGCTCCTGACTTGAGTGCAGAGAGTTTATCGTGAAAACCGGCCCAAAATTCAAATAGTGATTTAGAAGCAAATTCTGTTTTGATTTCGCCGATTGGCGTGGTCTATAAATTGTTGTTCTTCCATAGAAAGTCCTTCAGGAACGTCTTCAAAGGGGTTTCTAAACCACTGGTATTTTGCTAATATGTTGTCGTCCTTTTTAAAATAGTTTCTAAAATTCTTCCTCAGCATTGTCAAATGATTTTCAATAGTTGCTAATAATATATTGATATGTTGCTCTTCTGCCGTGTATGTTTTAGCAAACTAATCCACATTTGTAAACATTTCTAATTTTCTTTCCTTTATTTTGGTGTTCCATAACTAATTTTCTACAAAAAGCATTTACTGTGTTACTCATATGTAAGATATGTGTATTTGTCCCTTGGAGTTTAAGATTTAATATATTTAGTTTATCGAATATGTCTACCAAGTAGCTTAATTCCATCACAAATATGGTGCCTTGAAACTTCTTCGATTCCTAGCGATTTTCCTCTTCCAAGAAGATTACAAGTTCATCTCTTAATTTGTAAACACGTCTCAGACAACTGCCCCGTGATAACCATCTTGTGTCACAGTAAAATAGCAAAGCTGAATGTTCCGCTCCCATGTCTTTTCAAAGTGAAGAAAATAGTCTTGATTTTAAGGATCTCATTTTTTTACTACGGCTACAACTGTTGTTAATTCAATATTTAAATCAAGACTCATTTCTTTTGAAGCAATAGCTTCCCTGTGAATCATGCAATGTGTCCAGATACATTGTGGAGATTTTTCCCTCACAGGCGCTTGCACAATATTGAAGCGTCCAGACATTGATCGAGCACCATCTGTGCAAATTCCAATATAACTTTTGCACTATGTTTGCTTTGCATATATAATCGTCCAACATTTTGAACAATTTAATTGCTGTGGCTCTTCTTCCTATTGGTTTGCAAAACAATAGCTCTTCAACTTAATCCATCACAAAATCGAACTTAAGTAATTAGATGACAATCTTTGTTGCTATCTGTTGCCTCGTCAAGCTGAATTAAGAAAAGTTTTCCGCAAAGCTTCGACAAAAGTTGCTGCTCCATATCTTCAGACATATCGTTAATTCAACGACCAACAGTTTCATTTGATAGCGGTATGCAACGTAGTTTTTTGACAAAATTATCTCCAAACATAGTTTCCACAATTTCAATTCCAGTTGGGAGAATAAGTTGTTCACCAATGATGTGAGGTTTTTTGCACCTTGCTATTTTATATGCAACTTTGTAAGAAACTAGTAAAGCTTTTTCATTTACAGACAAAGAATTTTGAATATTAGAATTTTGTTTAGCAATAAAAAATTCACGAGGTTTGTTAACATACTCCCTATAAAGTGCTTCCAAATGCCGTTTAAATTTTTGTTTGGATTCAGGCTATCAGCCGCCAAAATTTTTGAACAAAGAACACACAGAGGCCTTTCTTAGCCATTCATTTCGGTATTTATAAATCCAAAATTTATATATTCTTCAACATATTTCCTAGATTTAAATTTTGAAACTAAGCACTTTTTACTATTGCTAAGGTTGAGACATCACAATAGTCAGATTCCCTCTTACGTCCAATTAAATATTTATCCATGCTTCTTCACTACACTAAAAAATTATTCTTTTTAAAAACGGAAACCTAAACGGCGAATATTATAATAACATGGCACATTAACTACCCTCGAGTGTGTTACGATGCTACTAAAAGTCTGGAACTGAAACTTGAAAACGGTATAAATATAAGACATCGTTATGTCGTATCTTGTTCGGAAACATGCCAGACACATGATGTTCATTTTTAGCGCTTACAATCGATTTTAATTTTAAATAAACATTTTGATTAAATCCAAATTATAATATAATTGGAAAAGTGGCTGATAATTTTCAAATACCCAATAAATTATATATATATATATATATATATATATATATATATATATATAATATATATATATATATATATATATTTATATATATATATATATATTATATATAAATATATATATATTATATATATATTAAAATATATATATATATATATAATTATATTCTTTCTTTCTTTATCTTCCTTTTTTTTCCCAAGATTGGGAGTAAGGAGCGCTACAAGCATCGGAAAAGAAAAGCAGTAGGAGAGTATGACAAATGTCGAAAAGAAAGCCCAGCCTTACCGCCCCCTCTGTACCATTAATTAGTGAAAACTCGTCACAGACAGAAAATCCACCCTAGAGCTTCATGGGACCGCGACGGGCCCTCACTATGGTAAATCGTCAATGTAAGGGTTCATCCCTTGGCCCAGGTGGGCCACAACCATGCCCCCATACAAAACCCCCGCAATTCTCTCCTATCATGCATCTTTATTCTCGCCTCTGCCAAACTCACATTTCTCTCCTTCAGACATTCGTTCACCGACTCAATCCGCTTTCTCTTCGGTCTCCCAGCCGGTCGGTTCCCAACACACTCGCCACTATACATCCGCTTAACCAACCGACTATCATTCATCCTTTCCACATGACCAAACCAACTCAACATACTTTCATTTATTCTCTCATTTACCCCTTTCTTCACACCACACCACTCTCTAATAAGTTCATTCCTCACTTTATTAATTCTTCTCACACCTAGCATGCCCCTAAGATTGTCCATCTGAACACATTTAACTTTAGATCATTCCAGACATAGTCTCACTACTATACAATAACACAGGTAACAACATACCCTCATGTAAGACTCTAGCGCACTCAAGACTTAGTCCCTTTACATTCACCAACGATTTAATTGCACCAGCAACCTTCCTGCCATTCACAACTTTCCTAACTGACACTCTGCCATCATTCCGTTCCCTTCTCATCAAACACATTACCCTAAATATTTAAACTCAGGACACTTGTTCCAAACTGCTCACCATCTAACAAACTTCACACCGAGGACTTCCTCACTCACAACCATAACTTACTCTTATCTACGTTTACTTTCAAACCCCTCCTTTTACACACCCTGCCAAATCTCTCTACCAATCCTCTCAAACTCTCTTCAGATTCGCCACACAGAACCAAATCATCCGCATATAATAGGTAGGGCACCCTCCACTCATCTCCATTCTCCATCATTCTAACACCATTTCCTGCCATCCCCACCTCGCATTCTTTCATAACCCCATCCATATACAAATTGAATAACCAAGGAGACATAACACAACCCTGTCTCACTCCGCTATTAATCCTAAACCATTCACCATTGACACCATTTATTCTTACACACGCTTCACTATCGTCATACATACTTTTGATTCCCAACACCATATATCACTAATACCTGCCATAAAGCTTCCCTATTAACTCTATCATACGCCTGTTGTAAATCCATAAAACCTAAATATAATTTATTCTTCTTCTCCCTCATTTTCTCAATCATTTGTTTCAATGTAAAGATTTGATCCACACATCCTCTACCACTCCTAAACGCACCTTGTTCTTCACCAATCAGTCCTTCAGTCACTCGACGCACTCTTTCGACCAAAATACCAGCATATACCTTCCCTACAACACTCAATAAACTTATTCCCCTATAATTTCTACAGTTCCCCTTTTCTCCCTTACCCTTATATAAGGGTACTATTACCGCTCTCCTCCAATCCCTTGGAACTATACCCTCCATAAACGCTTTATTACAACAGCTTTCCCTATTCAATTCCATCACCATTCGCCTCCACTCTTATCATTTCATAGTAATTCATCTACAACCTGCGGATTTACCATTTCTTCAACTTTTCTCACCTACCATTACCTCCTCCTTACTAATAACCTCATCCCCAAAATACCTATTCCTTTCTTGCACCATCAAACCCCACACATTCACTAACACCTCATCATTACTGTTAATATTGTGCAGATTTTCGAAGTGTTCTTTCCACACTCCCCTCACATCCATTTCATCAGTTACAAAAGCACCATCCCTATTCATTATTCTAAGCAGATTCCCCTTATTCTCATTCTTAACCTTTCGCGCTTCCTTCCAGAAGAGCTTCCTATTCCCTTGAATGTCCTCATTCATCCTCCTTCCAAACTGTTCATTTACCTCTTGTTTTCTCCTACGTATGCACCTTTTAGTATTTCTTTTTTCCTCCTTATATAATTCCAAGCATCTTTCTTTTGAAACTTCATCATTTGCTTTTAGTACATTCAACCACGCTTCTTTTTTACCTTTAACCGCTTTCATCACCTCTTCATTTCCACCATTCCTGTTAACATTCTTACTTCCTACTTTAGCACATCCACAGCACTTCCTTTGCAATATAACATATTTTCTTCTTCAATTTCCAAGTTTTTTCTTGTATGAAGTTCTTCCCACTTTCAACCTTTTTACAGCGAGCCTCTTACATACTTAACCTTTTTGTCTTGTTCACTTAACTTCTCACTCTTAATTTTACCTACTTCCTTTCGTATCACCTTCCTCTCCATCCAAGCCCCCACTAACTTAATTTTACATAAAACAACAACATATGATCCGATAATCCCATTCCTAAACCCCTCACTGATTTAACATCCAACACATACTTCAACATCTCCTTCTTCACCAACACAAAATCAATCATACTTTTCACTTCGATACCATCTCTACCTACACCAACTCTAGTATACTTATGGATACTCTTGTGTTTAAAGAAAGTATTACTTACACACATACCTCTCTCGTCCACAGAAATCAATCACCTTCTACCATTCACCTTTTTCTCCCGACCCCCAAAACACCTGTTATACCATCCTCTTTTTTGATCACCTATCCAACATTTCAGGTCCCCAACACTATCAATCTGAAGCTCCTACCCACCCCATCCAGAGCATCATTCAGATTATCCAAAAAAAAAAAAAAAAAAAAAAAAAAAAAAAAAAAAATAATATATTATATATATATATAATAATATATTTATTTATATTATTTATATATATATATAAATTATATATATATATATATATATATAGTATATATATATTATATATAATATATATATATATATATATATATATATAATATATATTATTTTTTTGTTATTTTACCACGACAATCGGGGGAAAGGTTACTGTTTTATGTTTTCCCGACCGGTGGGCCCATACAAAGTGGAAAGGTGCACAGTTATCAGGGTGATAGTAACCCCAGCCTCAGTCTGAACCTCAAGATATTCCAGCCATCGGTGGGCATGGCTAGGCTCTGGACTCACAGACCTACTGTGCGTGAGGCGAATAGGAATATAGGTGTCTATATGTGTATTAAAGTTGTACCGTTGTATGTGTTGGCTATGGATGAGTGAGGTGAGGGTATTGAGATTAGTGTATTAATACACCATATGCCGTAAACTGTAATGAATTACAGAAAATCTCCTACAAACAGCAATTTTTCGTGTCCGTCCTGGTGACTAGTCGAAAGTACAAAGACCTGTTTGAGGAGAATCTCGACTCCCCCCCCCCTATATATATATAATATATATATATATATATATATATATAATATATATATATATTATATATTATAATATATATTATATATATATTATATATATATATATATATATATATATATATATATATATATACTATATATATATATATATAAAAAGGGGGGCGCAACATAAATTGATATGGAAAAGTGGGGCACAAATACAAAAAGGTTGAGAAACACTGATTTAGGGGATTTCAATGTACACAACACTAATGGAATGGGGTTTATCTCATACTGATTTAGGTGGGGAGGAAGATGAATCAGTTTCAGTATATTCTCAACGATCTGGAGCAACTAACTAAAGAACCTACACACATTCTGGATCGTCCCAACCAATTCTGAACACACTTGACCTATGGTTCACCACTAGTCCTTTCTCTTATAAATACACCACCTTCGCTGCCTATCGGGTAAATCAGACCACAACCACCAAACCTCTATATCTCTTAATCTAATACTTTTTCTCCAACAAGCTAAATTCCTGCCCTATGCGGTTTTTCTAATACTTTGATCGGGCCGATTGGTGGGGTTGCGTTGTGTCTACGCTAACTATAAGTTGGAAGTGACTGCTTTGGACTCTGTATGACGCTTTCAGCATTTTGCCGATAAAGTGGGAGCTGTAATTGTTGATGGGATGAGCAGGTTCATTCTTTCTTCGACAATTTTTTTCTCCTCAAAATCCATGGTTCGATCGCGCTTGTTCTCTGGCCATTAAAAGCCTAAAGACAGTGCGTATCGGGTGTGGAAAAATTCTCGTTCTCCTACCACTCTTGCTAATTTTCATTCAGCTAGAAATTGTTGCAGAGGTACTTTTCGACGAGCAAAGCAGACTTTCATTAAACGAAAGTGCGGCTGACCTTGGTTCTCCTACTGACAAATCTCTCTGGCCTCTTGCAAAAACATTCCTTTGACAACATTCTGCTAAATCATCCTTTTCCTCACTCTTATTCGCATCTGATGGTTCTTTGCTAAATACATTCCAACTGAATAAGGCCAATTTATGGGCCTCCTATTTTCCATCAAAATCAATTCCTAGACGATTGCTGTCATTCCTCTTCCTCCTGCCTTCTCCTCTCAGGTATCCTATGCCTTTACCTGTATTACATTTGATTGGATGCATGGACTCCTGAATCTATGAACGTTAAGGAAGCGAGGGTGGCCCGGCATGGGCATTCCTTCAACGAGTTTTGAGGGAGTGTGCTTTCGTGCTGACCCCGCCCCTCGTTCAACTATATTCTCTATGCTTGAAAAATAGCACTTTCCCTCAGTGTTTGGACGCCCACAAGACCAAAAAAGGCCGAGAAAAAGAAGGAAGCCGCTAAGAAAGATTCTAGTGGTCGCCCTAAACCTTCAGCAGTATGCTATCTAAGATAATTGAAACCCCTATCCGACTCTCACTTCTTAAGACCATCTGGATCTCATTCCCTTCTTTCAGATCCTAGTACGGCTTCGGCTGCTCGAGGTCTACTGGTTGATATACTTTCCTATTAATAGATTTATGGATTTCCAGCTCTTTAGGAACTACGCGGGCAGACTTGCGTGGAAACGCTTGGACATATCCAAAGCATTTGACCTGGTATGGCACGGCAGTCCACTTGCTCTCAAGCTCCCATCCCTATTGGGTTTCCTTCTTCTTTTTGCTTACTTATGTCTAGCTTCTGTCAAAATCGCTTTCAATATCGGTAGTAGTTGATGGGGGACTACTAACTTTTCTTTTTCTGTCAATAGTGGTGTTCATCAGAGATTCTTTATTATCTCCTACGTATATTCTGCTTTTCATTAAGAATCTTCTCACCTGCAAAATCTAACTCTAATCCAGCTCATATGATGATGACTCGACCCTTCATTCTTCAACCTCAATTTTCAACTATCTGCCTCCCATCTTTTTACTTCTAGAATTGTCTCTCGTCTTAATCTTCCGATTCTTTTCTTGCTGATCTGGAGAGAATTTCAGGGTGGGGACGTTCAACCTTTGTGAAATTATTCTTAAAAAACCCAACTTCACAATCTCCCTCGTCTAAGACAACTAACTTATCCTATCTCTTTTGGACTGCTCTCTCGGTCGCTCCTGTGACAAATAAACATCCTCGAAACTATAAACAAATAAACTGTCGAAACTCATTCACAACGGTTGCGTAGGGGCGGCATCAAAGAAACTTGAGAGTTCTACCGTTTAGACTGCGAGACTTTTTTCCTCTTCTCAGTTACTCCAGCTATACAAGGGTCTCATCCGCCCTTGTATAGAGTACTGCTCTCATATCTGGGGGGGGCTTTGGTTTCACCCGGCTTTTGGATAGGGTAGTCAAAGGCTAAAAGACTTATAAACTGTCCTGTACTTTCTAGTTCACTTGACCCTCTATCTTTGCTGTGCGATACTGGTGCTTTATCTCTTTTCTATAGATACCGTAGCGGCAAGTGCTCGAGGGAACTTTCCACTCGCGTACCACCAGCTTTACGACGCCCTCGTAGGACAAGGGGTGCTGTGTCGGCACATGAGTTTTGTGTTGATATTAGTAACTCCAGACTAGTTCGCTGCGGTGCTTCCTTCTTTCCTGCCACCTCTGTTTGGTGAATTCATCTCCCTCTGTGTTTCCTACTGAATTTATCTCACTCACTTTAAAGCCTACGTCTATTGCTCATCTGCGTAAATATGCATTATAATGATATTGATAAGAGGCGTTCAACACCCCCTCCTTGAATAGGGTTCTGTCCGTGAGCGGCGGTGACAACTGTCAAAAAATATGAAAAAAATAAAAGGTTTTAATAAGGAAATCATTAAGCCAGCTGAAACCCCACAAGAATGGCATCTTCGACGGTGAACCACTTCTAGAATGCATTTAAATAGCATAACCGAGGAGCTTGCTCGCGGGACAAAAAAAAAAGATTCACAGAAGTGGAAGCCTCTTTATCAGCAACCCTTGGCAACAGCATTGATAGTGACGATGGTGGCTTTCAGCAAATAACCTACTGAAGATGAAGAGGATTTGGATATGTTAGAATTTTTGATAAGTTCATGGCCGAATTGCATTGACATCTGCATTCACCATCAAAAGAAATCACACAAGGAAACCCATCGAAAAAAGAAGAGACAGTCATCAAGGAGCAAAGATAATTCAAATTTGCAATCTGTGAAAGAGGAGATAAGGCTCTACGAAAACATGGAGATGCTGCCGCAGAGAGAATCCTTTCATTGTGGTGGCGATGAAAATGGCCAAAGGTTTCCATTTATTATGAGTGCTTGCAGCAAATGATTTACAGGCCCCTCCCTCATCAATCGAGAGCGAGCGCATTTTTAGTGGAGGTGGGAATGTAAACACTCAAAAAGAAACAGGCTCTCGCCAGATACCAGTGAAAGCTTAATGTTTTTGCCATCACAATTTGAGTATTGAATGATATTATCTTTATTCTTAGAAGGAGTATATTATTATTATATCATGTTTGAGTAATAGCGTTGTTTTATTTTGTCTTTCAGCTGATTAATTGAGGTCTCTTCTTTCATCATTTTTATTCTTATATTATAGCAAGTTAAAGAATCTTCTTGTAAATTTGTAATTCAGTTAAACATAAAGCTAATGCCTAAGCTTTGTTAATACGGTACTTGGGAAAATGGGAAAATGGAATATTGTTGAATAAACACAAACATAAAAAAAAGTTATTAATATTATATATATTTTGCATTTATTATTCCTTAAAGATACTATTTTAATTATAAAATATAAGTATACTTGGGCACAACCAATATGAAATAAATGACTAAAGTATTGGTTGTTACAGGGAATGAAACCCTCGAGTTTTCCTAGCAGTACACAAATGTTCTATCATATTACTGTGTATTTATATATTAATTAAAGTATCGTATCGGTATCGGCACCTAAAAAATTAGAGTATCGGTATCGGGCCTCTTTCTGGGTATCGGTTCATCCTAATATATATATATATATATATATATATATATATATATATATATATATATATATATATATATATATATATTTATATATATATATATATATATATATTATATATATATATATATATATATATATATATTATATATATATATATATAATAGGGTTCACACTTTCGGGAAAGTCAGGGAAAAAAAAAATTGGTCAGGGAAACGTTTTTAATGATATGCTGAATCAGGAGAAATTTCCAAAAAAAAAGTCGGGGAAATTTTAAAAATTCAAAACATATGAAAGAGAATAGTGATCCATGGACCAAGTTACATATTTTTGATATATTTTTTTCCTTACTGTGTAATTGTGGAATGAGAGATGTATTTGATAAGTGAATGAAAAGGATGGGCGAGGAATGACATTCCATAAATCTACTTCTATCCTATTTCTTTCTATGTTTAGTTCACTATTTACCTTTATATTCTTCCTATTTCTGTTGTAGAGGTTGTTCACGTTCATCCTTCCGATGAAGGTGATTGGTTATATGGATTGTGTTTAGACTGTATGATTATGACTTAATCTGTTTATATGTTTTTCTTTTTAGGGAATTATACTTTTTGAGGTGTTTTTTTTTTTTTTGAGGTTTGACGAAGTGATTTTGGATTTTTGTGCAGTTGAAGGTATTTATTATTTATTTATAAAATAACTTCAAACAAAAAAAACTTAACTTTAACGACCAGTGGTTGTACGTCAAACTGAACCTTGGTTCATTCCTGTTCATAGATTTAAAATGTCTCGTACTAAATAATATGGAAAGATTTCTTAAGTCCAGTAAAATGCCTGCTACAACCAACAACTAAGCTTTTTGCATTAGATTTACATGGCAAACTTGAATGCCAGACTGCGCAAATCAAAATGACAGAAAAGATATTAGAAAGATGTCCTCTGAAGTACAAGCCTGTCCAAGGACTTTCATCATTGGATCCTAGTATAATTTTTCATCAGCCAGAACAAGGGAAACAAAGATTTGATTTATTGCTAGAGGCATTGTACACCAATAACCGTATCACAGATTCTGTTGCTGAGAAAGCAAAAGCACAATACTCTACTTTGCAGTGAAGCTCATTCTACCCTTGAATTAAAATTCAAAATATTTTTGGATGGTGATTGTCCTTCTAAGAGACTTGATGAGTTTTTTTCTATAGTACCTGGGAATCAATGTTATGCGGAATTGTGGCAAATTATTAAATTAGGACTGATATTTTCGCATGGAAATACGACAGTGGAAGGAGGGTTTTCTGTAAATAAAGCAATTTTAGTGGAGAATCTGAAAGAACAGAGTCTGATTTCTCAAAGAACAGTGCACAATGCTATAAGACTCATGAAAAAGTAAGTTCATAAAGTTCCGATCACTCAAAAAATTGTTAAACAAATGTAAGAGCTGCCATTAGGAGATATGTAAGAACATCTCAAGAGTCAAAAACAGAAAGGAAAAAGAAAGAGAATAAAAAAGTTGTTAAAAAGAAGTATTATCCATTACAGATCAATAAACTTGAAGAGCAGAGAAAGATGTTAAAACTGAAAGCTTTAACAGAAGAAGACGCTATAAAATCAAAAATTCAAATGCTTGAAAAGAAAAAGTTAATCTAAATCTCCCCATTTAGAACTTTTGTGATCACAGTGGACGCTATTCACCTAGGCTATTAATGTAAGCTTTTAATTTATTTTCTTTTTGTATAAATAAAACTGTTTACTTTTGGAAAAAATAAAAAAAGGAGTGCGTTGGACGGCTATGGGTAAGGTATAGGCTGATTACAAAAAAAAAAAAAAAAATCTTAATTCATCCATGAATGATGAAACCAATTTCTAAAGGTAATTTTCATAATTTAATGTATTGACTGAGTAATAGCTGCAATAATGATAATATTATATTGTATACACCAAAAATAACGAAACACTGGTCAGGGGAAATTTGCAGATTTGGGTCAGGGAAAGTCAGGGAAATCAAATTCAAAATTTCAGTGTGAACCAGAGATAAAAATATAAAAAATATATGTGTATATATATATATATATATATATATATATATATATATATATATATATATATATATATATATATATATATATATATATATATTTTTTATATAATTTTTTTATAATATATATATATATTATACATATATATAAAAGAGATAAAATATATAATATATATATATATATATATTATATATATATATATATATATTATATATATATATATATATATATATATATATATATATATATATATATATATATATATATAATATATATATAATATATAATATATATGTTTTTATTTTTATATATATATATATAATATATTATTAATAAATATCTAATATATATATATATATATATATATATATATATATATATATATATATATATATATATATATATATATATATAGCAGACACTATATACTTACTTTATGTTTATTCACGCAGTGGTTCCTTGTCTCCTCTTTTTGTATATTCCTTTGTGATGTTGGACACAAGTAATTCTCTCCCTTTTTTTTATCTGTTGTTGAAGTTGGACACAATATACGATGAATGTTCTAAAGTCAATTTCTAGCCCTTTTAAATCAAGTCAATGGTTCGGATGAACACCAACAGCAATTGCGAGAAAGACTACCTCAATACCACACACAAGCATGAAAGGCGCCCCACACACTCATGCATACTACCCAGCTGTAATTCTCACAACCACCACTGAGCGAACATTCACACATTAACCTATCAGTTGCACAGTTGATACAGATGACTTTATTTATGTGTCCTGTAATATTCTCTCCCTTTTTGTTGACCAGTTGATGCAGATAACTTTATTTATGTGTCCTGGAATATTCTCTCCCTTTTGGTATTTTCTCCTCTTGTTGTTGTGATGACAATATCTTGTTGAGTTCTTATTATCTTGTTATATTATTCTTTTGTATGTATTATCCTTATGCTTATTTATATCTTATTACTAAAAGTAATTTTACTTAGCATATAATTCTTAAACATATATCAGAGGCAGGCTTGCAGTTTCTGTAAAATATAAGAAACAACAATTAACCATTGTTTGTTATATCTTAATCCCTATCAACTTAATATTAATTCCCTGAACAAATGCTAGCCATTTGTTGCAAGGTTACCTTCACCATGTACTTATATTAAATATGTACAGGTTGTTGCTCCTCTCTGCAACCCAATCTTCCTCTTTTTTCCATTACCTAAAACAGGAAAACAGGAACAATCTTATCAATATTATTATATATATATATATATTATATATATATATTATATTATATATTATATATATATTATATATATATATATATATATATATATATATATATATATAGATATATCATATATATATATATATATTATATATATTATTATATATAAAATTTGTTTGCCGCTACCGTGGCTTTCAAACGGTAGAGGCGACGGAGTCGCATGCAGATCGCATGCACGGTTCGTGGGTCGAATCCTATTCGGATTAGGTAGAAATACCTAGATAAGTTCCCTCCTTGGAATTAGGATTTAAATCAGTGGAGTGGGTAAATTCCAGATTGCAACTAGCCGATGGGTTAACAAAGAGAAATAATCGAAAATATTTGTTGGAGTTAAGAAAGGGCTTAGGATGTAATTAGGGGGTGAAAAAGAAAAAATTTAAAGTATAATATATTTGATTTAGTTGCAGGTATGTTGTGGACCTCTACTCGATAGGGGGCCTTGCTAATTTAGTATCTGTATCGTTTCATACTTGGTATGTACGTTAATTTCATTTTGTTTTTTTTTTCTCTTTATTCAAACATTAGTCTTTTCAATATTATTAAATGTAAAAAATATAAATAAGGTGAAAATGAAATAGAAGTTTTCTAATATATCTATTTTCCAAAATATATATTATAAATAAATTATATATATATTATATATATATTTATATATATATATATATATATATATATATATATATATATATATATATTATATAATATATTATATATATATATATATATATATATATATATATATCAGTGGCGGCTCCTGCCTTCGTTGCATGTTTGTGCAACGACCACTTTTTTTTCCAATATCAACGATATTTTGTTTTTTAATTATTTGTCAGAAAATTTTATATATATATATATATATATATAGTATATATATATATATATATATATATATATTATATATATATATATATTATATTATATATATACTATATATATATATATTATATATATATATATGTATAACGCGTATAAGAAGTATATATAAGGCTTCGATTTTCCTCGCGTTGCAATTATAAATGCAACTTTCCTTAACGTATCTCATCGGGATACTGAACGAAATATTTTGAAAAGTTTTTAATTATCAGGAATATGTAAATAGAATTCATGAAAAATATAAGGATCAAAACTCGATAGTTTTGAAAAAATACGTCGATATACAAAAAAAAAAATTTCGCTTCTAAATTTTTTATTTATATTTTCTTGTGAAGCGCAATTTCGATAAGTTTTCAACTCATAATAATATATATATATATATATATATATATAATAATTATATATATATATATATATATATATTTATATTATATATATATATATATAAATATATATATATTATAATATATATATATATAAATATATATAATATATATATATATCATATATATATATTTTTTAAATTTTTATTATTTATTATTATATATATATATATATTATATATATATATATATATATTAAAATATATATATAATAGTATTATTATATATATATAATATAAAATAAATACTATATATATATTATATA
>JABUQX010004480.1:77500-82514 GCA_015478945.1 Trachelipus rathkii
GTTGATGTTATGAGCAGGTTCATTCCTTCTTCGACTAAATCTTTCTCTCCTCATAATTCCATGGTTCGATCTTAACATTCGAGAGGTGTGCTTGTTTCTTGGCCATTCAGCTAGAGACAGTGCGTATCGGAGTGGAAAAATTCTCGTTCTCCTATCACTCTTGCTAATTTTCATTCTGCCTAGAAATCGTTGCAGGATACTCTTCGACGAGCAAAGCGGGCTTTCATTAAACGAAAGTGCGCTAACTCCTTGGTTCTCCTACTGACAAATCTTTCTGGCCACTCTTGCAAAAACATCTCTAACAACTTCTTTGTAATTCTGTCTTTCCTCCTCTTATTCGCTCTGATGGTTTTGTGTGCTAATTCTCCAACTGAAAGGCCAATCTATTCGCTCCTATTTTCCTCGAAAATCAACCTGGACGATTCTGGCATTCCTTTTCCTCCTCCTCCTTCTCCTCTCAGGTGTCTATGCCTTTTGCATGTGATTATATGTGATTAGGTGAATGGGCTCCTGAAATCTACGAACGTTTAGGAAGGCGGGTGGCCCGGATGGCATTCCTTCCCCGAGTTTTGAGGTAGTGTGCTTCCGTGCTATCCCCGCCCCTGTTCAACTATATTCTCTATGTCTCAATACTAAACCACTTTCCCTCAGTGTTGGGGAAGCACGCACATGTCCAACCTATTCCGAAAAAAGGAGCAGCTCTGATCCTTCTAACTACCAATTTTTAGCTCTTACTTGTATTTTATCTAAGATCTTTGAAACTTTCTTCTCAACTCTCATTTCTTAGATCATCTGGAATCTCATTCACTTCTTTCCGATCGCCAGTACGGCTTTCGGCGCTCGAGGTCTACTGGCGATATACTTTCCTATCTTACTGATTTATGGTTTTCCGCCCTTAGGAACTACGGGGAGACTTTGCGTGGTGGCGCTTGACATATCCAAAGCATTTTGACGGGTATGGCACGCGTCACTGCTCTCAAGCTCCCCTCCTTTTGGGTTTCCTCCTTCTCTTGCTTACTTATGTCTAGTGTTCTTTCAAATCGTCAATATCGCTGTTGTGATGGGGCGACTTCTTCTTCCTTTTCTGTTTATAGTGGTGTTCCTCAGGGTTCTGTCTTATCTCCTACTTTATTCCTACTTTTCATTAATGATCTTCTCACCTGCACATCTAACTCTATTCACTCATATGCCGATGACTCGACCCTTCATTCTTCAACTCTTTTCAATTCTGCTCCTTCTTTTACTCTAGAATTGCCTCTCGTCTAATCTTTCCGATTCTATTCTTCGCTGATCTGGATAGAATTTTCCGGTGGGGTTCGTCTGAACCTTGTGAAATTTCAATTCTTTAAAAACTCAACTTCTACAAATCTCCCTCTCTAAGGACACCTTCCAACTTTCCTATCTCTTTCGCCTTTTCTCTCTTCTCTCCTTTTTAAAAAATAAAACCTTCCTTGCCCTAAAAAAAAAAAAAAAAATGTCTGGAAAACCTCACATCACACTGTGGTTGCTAGGGCGGCCTCAAAGAAAATGGGAGTTCTGTGTTTAGACTGCGAGACTTTTTGTCCTCTTCTCAGTTGCTCCAGTTATATAAGGGCCTTCATCCGCCCTTGATATGGAGTACTGCTCTTCATATCTGGGGGGGCTCTGGGTTCACCCGGGCTTTTGGATAGGTCGAGTCAAAGGCCAAAAGGCTTATAAATTGTCCCATACTTGCCAGTTCACTTGCCCTCTATCTTTGCGGCGCGATTTGTTGGTGCTTTATCTCTTTTCAATAGGTACCGCAGTGGCAGGTGCTGCGGGAGGGAACTTAATCACCCGCGTACCACCACCTTTTTACGTCGCCCTCGTAAGTACCAAGAGGTGCTGTACTTGCCACATGGTTTTTGTGTTGTATAGGTAACCCAGACTTAGTTCGTTTGCGGTGCTTCTTTCTTTCCTGCCACCTCTGTTCTGTTGAATTCTCTTCCATATTCTGTGTTTCCTGCTGAATTTTAATCTCCCCCACTTCAAGGCCGCGTCTGCGCTCATCTGCGTAATTTTCGTTAGTTGTTGAGCTTCTGAGAGGTGTAACACCCCCTCCTTGAATAGGGCCTCGCCCGTGTGAGTGGTTGTGACAACTGTTAAAAAAAAAAAAAAAAAAAAAAATATATATATATATTATACCGGTATATATATATATATATATATATATATATAATATATAATATATATATATATATTATATAATTATATATATATATATATTATATAAATATATATATATATATATATTATATATATATATAATATATATTTATTCCTTTCTTTCTTTCTCACCTTCCTCTTTGCCCCAAGATTGGGGGTAAGGTGCTGTACAAGCATCGGAAAAGAAAAGCAGTAGGAGAACATGACAAACGTCGAAAAGAAAGCCCAGCCTTACCGCCCCCTCTGTACCATTAATTAGTGAGAGCTCGTCACAGACAGAAAATCCACCCTAGAGCATCATGGGACCGCGACGGACCCTCACTATGGTAAATCGTCAATGTAAGGGTTCATCCCCTGGCCCAGGTGGGCCACAACCATGCCCCCATACAAAACCCCGCCATTCTCTCCTATCATGCACCTTTATTCTCGCCTCTGCCAAACTCACATTTCTCTCCTTCAGACATTCGTTCACCGACTCAATCCACTTTCTCTTCGGTCTCCCAGCAGGTCGGTTCCCAACACACTCTCCACTATACATCCGCTTAACCAACCGACTTTCATTCATCCTTTCCACATGACCAAACCATCTCAACATTACTTTCATTTATTCTCTCATTTTACCCCTTTTCCCCCACACCCCCACCACTCGCTAATGCCTTTCATTTCCTCTCTTTTTTTTTTTTTTTTCCCCCCAAGCAACCCCTAAGATTTTCCATCTGAACACATGTGAACTTTAAGATCTATACTTCTTATTCCAGACCATAGTACGCCCAACCATAAAATAACACAGGTAACAAAAATTACCCTCATATTAAGGCTCTAGGCGCACTCAAACTTATCCCTTTACATTCACCAACGATTTAATTTGCACCAGCCACCTTCCTGCCATTCACAAACTTTCCTACTACACTCTGCCATCATCCGTTCCCGTCTCATCCAACACATACCCTAAATATTTAAAACTCAGACACTTTGCTCCAGCTGCTCATCATCAACATAACTTCACACTGAGGACTGTCCTTCCACTCACAACCATAACCTTACTCTTATCTACGTTTACTTTCAAACCCCTCCTTTTACATACCCTGCCAAATCTCTCTACCAATCCTCTCAAACTCTCTTCAGATTCGCCACACAGAACCAATTCATCCGCATATAATAGGTAGGGCACCCTCCACTCTCTCCATTTCTCCATCATCTAACACCATTTCCTGCCATCCCAATCCTTCGAAGTCTTCATAACCCCATCCATTATACACAGTTTGAATAACCAAGCGAGAAATACCACAACCCTGTCTCACTCCGCATTAATCCTAAACCAATCACTATTGAGTCTATTTCTTCTTACACACGCTTCACTATCGTCATACATACTTTTGATTCCATTCAGAAGCCTACCACCAACACCATATATCACTAACACCTGCCATAAAGCTTCCCTATTAACTCTATCATACGCCTGTTGTAAATCCATAAAACCTAAATATAATTTATTCTTCTTCTCCTCATTTTCTCAATTCAATTTGTTTAAGTGGTAAAGATTTGATCCACACATCCATCTACCACTCCATAAACGCACCTTGTTTCTTCACCAATCAGTCCCTCATCACTCGACGCACTCTTCGACCAAAATACCAGCATATACCTTCCCTACAACACTTAATAAACTTATTTCCCCTATAATTTCTACAGTTCCCCTTTTCTCCCTTACCCTTATACAAGGTACTATTACCGCTCTCCTCCAATCCCTTGGAAACCTATACCCTCCATAAACGCTTTATTACACAACTTCCAAATCCAATCAATCACCATCTCGCCTCCGCTCTTGATCATTTCACTAGTAATTTCATCTATACCTGCAGATTTACCGTTCTTCAACTTTCTCACCCTACCCATTACCTCCTCCTTACTAATAACCTCATCCCCAAAATACCTATTCCTTTGCACCATCCAAAACCACCAACATTCACTAAACCTCATCACTTTACTGTTAATATTGTGCAGATTTTCGAAGTGTTCTTTCCACACTCCCCTCACATCCATTTCATCAGTTACAAGCACCATCCCTATTCATTATTCTAAGCTGATTCTCTTATTCTCATTCTTAACCTTTCGCGCTTCCTTCCAGAAGAGCTTCCTATTTCCTTGTATGTCCTCATTCATCCTCCTTCCAAACTGTTCATTTACCTCTTGTTTTCTCCTACGTATACACCTTTTAGTATTTCTTTTTTCCTCCTTATATAATTCCCAAAGCATCTTTCTTTTGAAACTTCATCATTTGCTTTAGTACATTCAACCACGGCTTCTTTTTTATTTAACCGCTTTCATCACCTCTTCATTCCACCATTCGCTGTTAACATTATTACTTCCTACTTTAGCACATCCACACACTTCCTTTGCACTACTAACAATTGCTTCCTTCATTTGCCCCCAGATTTGTTCAGTATCAAATTGTTCACATTCAACCGATTTACTAGCAAGCGCTCTTACATACTTATCCTTATTCTCTTGCTCACTTAACTTCTCACTCTTAATTTTACCTACTTCCTTTTGTATCACCTTCCTCTCCATCCAAGCCCCCACTAACTTAATTTTACATAAAACAACATAATGATCCGATAATCCCATTCCTAAACCCCTCACTGATTTAACATCCAACACATACTTCAACATCTCCTTCTTCACCAACACAAAATCAATCATACTTTTCACTTCGATACCATCTCTACCTACACCAACTCTAGTATACTTATGGATCTCTCTTGTTTTAAAGAAGGGAAAGAAAGTATTATTACCACACATACCTCTCTCTTTCACAGAAATCTCTCTC
>JABUQX010004481.1:2500-5000 GCA_015478945.1 Trachelipus rathkii
CCATATATTATTACATATTACATATATTATATATTATATTACATATTATTATTATATATTATATATATATATATATTATTATTATATATATATATTATTATTATATATTACATATTATATATATTATTATCTTATATATAACATATATTCTTTATATATTATTATTACATATATATATATATATATATATATTATTATTATTATTATTATTATATTATTATATATATATATATATTACATATATATATATACATATTATTATTATTATTATTAATATTATTATATTATTATTATTATTATTACATACATTTCGATATACATATATATTATTATTATTATTACATATTATTATTATTATTATATAGTTATTATTATTATTATATTATATATATATATTATTATTATATATTATTATTATTATATATTATTATTATTATTATTATTATTATTATTATTAATTTATATTATTATCTATTATTATTATTATTATTATATATTATATATACATATATTATTAATATATATATATTATATTATTATTATTATATTAATATTATTATTATTAAATATTATTATTATTATTACATATATATTATTATTATTATTATATATATTATTATTATTATTATTATTATTATTATTATTATTATGCCATATTATTACATATTATTAATATATAGATGGTATTATTATTATTATATATATATATATAGTATATATATATATATATATATATATATATATATATATATATATATATATAAATATATATATATATATATTAAGCTGGGTTGAATTTTGGTGGGATAACCAAACATGGTCAAATTGGTGCTCCTTGGCTTCCCTGTAGTGGGACAAAAAATCATTTTGCATTTACTCAATGTCTAGGGGGCCCAACTTTAGTTTTTTTAAAAGGGTTTTGACATCGTTTTTTACTATTTTTAAGTTATGAATTTTATATGCTTTGTTCTTCAAAATTTGGTTTTAATACTAATTGAGAGCTATTTCTGTCTCATTTCAGATCCAGACTATTCGACGTTTGAGATAAGTCCTGTGGGTGCAGTGTTTATTACTATTATTGCAAGACGTATCATGGCATGTGCAACAAGGCATAAAGACAGGCATGCAATATTCGGTTATCCACAACCACTTGTCGAAAATCAGCTACCACTGGCTGAGGATGTTTTTAGAGCCTACAAGTTCCATCAAGTAGTCAACAAAGATGCCAGTGTTACTCATCTAGCAAAGTTAGTGGCAACAGAAGTTAAAGGCATATACAATAAAGCAGGCATTCCAACAATAGAATTTGAAAGTGTTATAGTGAAAGTGAAGAGACTAATAGTGAATGTCAATGATTTGATGAAATATTCAAGAAATAAACAATCTTCTCTAACATATCAAGATAAAATAAAATCATTTTCTCGTCTCTTCGACATTAGCGCGTGCAAGTGTGTTCATAATGGTATAGTTGAACGTAATCAATGTCAATGTCCCAATGAAAAGAAAATCCCTGTATTGGAATGGCAATTTTGGCTTGATCAAAACACTTCAAGACGCATGATAATAGGAAAGGTGGACAAGGAAAGAACAGAGAAAAACATGAAACTTCAGGAAAGGAAAAGGAAACGGTTGACATTTGAAAGTAAGATGAGACACAAAGATACGCAAAAATGTGTAAGTTCAGTTGAATTATCAGGCAGTGAGAGTGATGTGCTAGAAGAATCATTTTCCTTAGAATCAGAAGAAATGGAAGAATGTCACCCTCAAAATAGAAACCAGTATCCTGAGTTGTGTAAAGCATTAGAGAGGACAAATGTGAGCAATAGAGATGCATGTCTCATAGTTAATGCTGCCCTCAAGGACCTCGGACTTCTGTCACCAAAAAACGTTGTTGATCCAAGTAAGTTACAACGCCAAAGAAAATACTGGAGAGACAAACAGTCAGAGGAGCATTTGCTGCAACACAGAGGTATGGTCTGCATTGGTTTCGATGGAAAAATAGATGAAACACTTGTCGATACTGGAGGTGTGCGTAGAAAAGTTAGAGAAGAACATTACGTGCTAGTGTCATTTCCAGATGCATGTTACATCGATCACGTTAGTCCTAACTCAGGAAGATCTCGAGATGTATTTAATGAAATTCTGGGTATTATTGAACGAACAAGATCTACAGAGACTTTAAGAGCAGTGATTTGCGATGGAACTCCTGTGAATACGGGTAACAAGAATGGAATAATCACACTGTTGGAGTTACATCTTAAAAGACCACTTCAATGGCTCATATGCATGTTGCATTTTAATGAACTGCCACTCAGGAAGTTATTTAGTGTTGTTGATGGGAAGACAACTGGCCCATCGTCACATGAAGGACCTATAACCAAACTGCTCTCATTTGATCCTCAGACCAAACCCATCATTAATTTTCAACCAATTCCAGGCTCTGTAGTTGATGTTCCTGAAACAGTTACGAAAGATCTAAGTTCTGACCAGCTGTATTTAC
>JABUQX010004481.1:15000-42500 GCA_015478945.1 Trachelipus rathkii
TTCAGAACCATCAAGAAATAAAAATAAAAAACAAAAAAATAAATAAATAAATAAATAAATAAATAAATAAATAAATAAAATTTCATATTCTTTTTATGTTTATAACTTACAAATTTACGTTTTTACATACCCTAAATCAGTAAATCAGTATTCAAACAGTAAATCAAACTGCCATTCTTGACCTCCTACCGTTCTACTGATCTATTGATCTATTGATCTATTGATCTATTGATCTATTGATCTATTGATTCAAGTCATATTTTTTTTACTAAAATTGTAACGTTTTACATACCCTAAAGCAGTAAATCAGTAAATCAGTAAATCAACTGCCTCCTCAGCCCTTCCATGATCTATTGATCTACTGATCTATTGAATCTATTGATCTTATTGATCAATTGATTCCAAGTATATTTTTTACTAAAATTTGCTGGCGTTTTACATACCCTAAAATAGTAAATCAGTAAATCAAACTACCCTCCTCACCCCTTCCATGATCTATTGATCTACTGATACTATTGACTATTTGATTCTATTGATTCAAGTCATATTTTTTAATAAAATTGTAATGTTTTACATACCCTAAATCAGTAAATCAGTAAATCAAACCAGCCATGCCACACTGCCCACCTTATCTGTGATCTATTGATCTATTGATCTATTGATCTATTGATCTATTGATCTATTGATTCAAGTCATATTTTTTACTAAAATTGTTACGTTTTACATACCCTAAATCAGTAAATCAGTAAATCGGTAAATCAAACCACCATCCAACCACCCTCCTGTCCATCCGTGATCTATTGATCTATTGATCTATTGATCTATTGATCTATTGATCTATTGATTCAAGTCACATTTCGAGTATCATTTTGGATAAACATAACATAAAAACAAATTCTTTATACACTGATCAACGAATATATGCTAACGTAACAATGATTTCACATTAATAAAGTTAACATAGCAATCATGCGGTCTAAAAATCCTAATTGTACAACAACAAACTCTAACACATCTCAACCCGAATAAACGGTTTAAAATTAACAAAGTTCCACACTTAACAATTAAAGTAACTACATAGTGTACAAAAACGTAAACTGTTCACACTTTGTTCCAGACATATCTCTAACATAACAATGTTAATTTTAGATTAACATGGTAATATTTAACAAAAATTTATCATTACCTTACCTAAGCATCATACTGATCAACGAATATATGCTAACGTAACAAAGTTTTCACATTAATAAAGCTTACTTAGCATCATATGAACTAAGAATATAATGCAAAACGACAAACCTGACACACCTTAAACATGAATAAACACTTAACAACAGTAAAGTAACTAACATAGCATGCAAAGGCGTAACCTATTCACACTTTGTCAGTCATTTCTCTAACATAACAATGTTAATTTATATTAACATAGTAATATTTAACAAAAATTTATCACAACAATGGTTAATTATCATACTGATCAACGAATATACTCTAACGTAATAAAGTTTCCACATCAATAAAGCTAACATAGCGTAACATGAACTAAGAAAATAATGTACAACGACAAACCTAACACAACTTACACACGAATAAACATTTAACATTAACAAAGTTATACACTTAACACCAGTAAAGTAACTAACATTGCTTGCAAAACGTAACCTATTCAAACTTTTTTTCAAGCATATCTCTAACATATTAACGTTAATCTACATTGCACTCAGTACATTTAGGCCAAATGTATCCATAACCTTAATCGGATTATATACAGACCAACGAATACATGCAACGTACAAAGTTTTTTACATTATGATAGTAATTTGTAAAAAATTTATCAATAACCTTACTATATCAATATTCCCCGCAACAAATAATTGAAACAAAACAAAGTTTTATCCAAACTAACCATAAAATAACCAAGTTTTTTTCAAAACAACATAATAAGTCTTTGAATAAATATATAGTAAAGTGTAAAATAGTTTACAGGAATTAAAATCAGTAAATCAGTAAATCAGTAAAATCAAACCACCCAACCTACCCTCCCCACCCTACCCCATCCGCCCATGACGCTTTTGATCTATTGATCTAATGATTCAGGTCACATTCGAGTATCATTTGGATAAACATAGTACAAAATAAGTTCTTTAAATATACTAACCGGCAATGAATATATGCTAAAGTAACATTGTTTTCACATTAATAAAGCTAACATAGCATTACCAGAACTAAGAATATAATGTACATTTACAAAACCTAACACACCTTACACACGAATAAACTACTTAACAATAACAAATTCCTCTTAACAGTAAAGTACCTAGCACAGCGTACAAAACGTAACCTATTCCCACTTTTTTCAACGCATATCTCTAACATATCAATGTTAATTTTACACTACACTATTGATTTACTTCGCATTTCGAGTATCATTTCGGATAAACAATAGAAAAAATGACAGTTCTTTATATACTTACCAGCGAAATATTATGCTAACATAACAAATGTTTTTCACATTAATAAGCTAACATGCACCATATGAACTAAGAAAATAATGTACAACGACAAACTGAACACAACTTACGCACTAATAAACCGTTAACATTAACAAAGTTCCACACTTAACACCAGTAAAGTAACTAGCATTTGCATACAAAACGTAATCTATTCAACCTTTTCCAGCATATCTCTAACATATTAAAGTTTAATTTTACATTGACACAGTAATATTTAACAACAAATTTATCATAACCTTGTCTAATTATCATACAGACCAACGAATAATTGCAAGCATAAAGTTTTATCCAAACATCAACATAAAAATAAGTTCTTTGAATACAATATCTTAGTAAATTGTAATAGTTTACTGATTTTAAAGCACGTAAATCAGTAAATCAAACATCCTTCCCCACTACCCCTCCTTCCACAATGACCTTTTGATTTATTGCTCTATTGATTCATGTCATATTTCGAGTATCATTTCGGCTAAACATAACACAAAAAAAGTTTTTTTTATTACTAATCCTCGATATATATATACGAAACGTAACAAGTTTTTACATTAGTAAAGCTAACATAACATAAAACCTGAACTAATAATATAATGTACAACGACCAAACCTACACACATACGTACGAAAACTAAACTAACATTTAACAACTCCACACTTAAACACAGTAAAGTCACCTAATACTTCGTACCAAAACGTAACCTGATTCTACTTTTTTCAAGCATATCTCTAAGCATATTAATGTTATTAATTTTACATTAATCATCGTAATATTTAACAAAAAATTACGCAAAACCCTGTCTAATCATCATACTGACAACAAATATATTGCTAAGTACGAAATTTTTTTTTTACATCAACTTCGTATATTTAACAAAAATTCATCAATAACCTCGTCTAAATATCATAATCCCCAACGAATAATTGGCAAACATAACAAAGTGTTTACCAAAACATAACATAAAATAACAAAATTTTATCCCTGACATAACATGAAAATAAGTTATTTGAATAAAATATTCCACATAGTAAAGCGTACTAGTTTGCTGATTTTCAAGCAGTAATCAGTAAATCAGTAAATCAAAACCACCCACTCTGGCAGTCCCTTACCCACCCATCCGCCTATGATCTATTGACTAATTGATATCAAGTCATATTTTCGAGTTATCAATTTTTGGATAAACAAACATAAAAATAAGATTTTTTATATACTGACCTACGCAAATATATGCTTACGCAACAAAACGTTTTAGCATCAAAGGAACTTAAAAATCAGTTCCGGTACATCCCTAGTAGAAATGCAAACCTGTAACATACCTAGCGTATGAATAATCCGCTAACATCCTGAAAATTCCCTACTTATCAAAGGTAAAGTAGCTAACAGGTCATACAATATTCGATATGTTCCCACTTTTCCCCGCATATCAGCAACAGGTAAAGACGTATTATCTAACAAAATCCCTTAACAAAGTGACCAATCTATCAAAGATACCAGCATCTTGAACTATGAGTTGACACTATCTTCATCAAAGTGTCACTCGTTTCGAGTATAACATCATTTGAACTATGAATAAACGTAGACATTAGCAAAATTCTCGAGCAAACCTAACATTACTCAACAAAATCTTAACCTAGGCTCACGTTTCTAACACATTATCGTCAGTTAACACAGTAATATCTTACAAAACTCATCATTTCTCTAACAAATCAGTGTTAATTTCACATTGTCATAGTAATATTTAACATAACGTATCTAACTTACGAATAAACAGTTTTCATTAACCAAGAGTATCTAAAGCAACACATCACCTCCCGAGAGAAAACCCAAGGGGATGCGCCCCTTGAAAGGGTGTGAATCCTTAGAAGGGGGATCACCCCGAAGGGGTGTAAGCGGGCATTACCACTCCGAAGAAGCCAAAACCAGCGTACACGTTGATCAGTATGATAATTAACCATTGTTGTGATAAATTTTTGTTAAATATTACCATGTTAATATAAATAAACTTTGTTATGTTAGAGATATGTTTGACAAAGTGTGAATAGGTTACGTCTTTGAATGCTATGTTAGTTACTTTACTGTTGTTAAGTGTGGAACTTTGTTAACGTTAACAGTTTATTCATGTTTAAGGTGTGTTAGGTTTGTCGTTGTGCATTATATTCATAGTCCAGATGATGCTAAGTAAGCTTTATTATTGTGAAAACTTTGTCACGTTAGCATATATTCGTTGATTAGTATGATGCTTAGGTATAGTAATGATAAATTTTTGTTAAATATTACCATGTTAATCTAAAATTAACATTGTTATGTTAGAGATATGCTTGACAAAGTGTGAACAGTTTACGTTTTTGTAGGCTATGTTAATTACTTTACTATTGTTAAGTGTGGAACATTGTTAATTTTAACCGTTTATTCGGGTTTGAGATGTGTTAGGTTTGTTGTTGTACTTTATATTTTTAGACCGAATGATGCTATGTTAGCTTTATTAAGGTGAAATCATTGTTACGTTAGCATATATTCGCTGATCAGTGTATAAAGAACTTGTTTTTATGTTATGTCCAAAATGATACTCGAAATGTGACTTGAATCAATAGATCAATAGATCAATAGATTAATAGATCAATAGATCAATAGATCAATAGATCAATAGATCACGGATGGAAAGGAGGGTGGTTGGATGGTGGTGTGATTTACCGATTTACTAATTTACTGATTTAGGGTATGTAAAACGCAACAATTTTAGGAAAAAAATATGACTTGAATCAATAGATCAATAGATCACAGATAAGGTGAGCAGTGTGGCATGGCTGGTTTGATTTACTGATTTACTGATTTACTGATTTAGGGTATGTAAAACATTACAATTTTATTAAAAAATATGACTTGAATCAATAGATCAATAGATTTAGAATCAAAGATCATAGATCATAGATCATGAAGGATGAGGAGGAGGGTAGTTTGTATTTACTGCATTTACTATTTACTGCTTAGGTATGTAAACGCAGCATTTTAGTAAAATATATGACTTGAATCAATAGATCAATAGATCAATAGATCAATAGATCATGGAAGGGCTGAGGAGGGCAGTTTGATTTACTGATTTACTGCTTTAGGGTATGTAAAACGTGACAATTTTAGTAAAAAATATGACTTGAATCAATAGATCAATAGATCAATGGATTAATAGATCAATAGATCAATAGATCAATAGATCAATAGATCAATAGATCATGGAAGGGCTGAGGAGGGCTGTTTGAATTACTGATTTACTGATTTACTGCTTTAGGGTATGTAAAAACGTAAATTTGTAAGTTATAAACATAACAAGAATAAGAAATTTTATTTATTTATTTATTTATTTATTTATTTATTTTTTATTTTTATTTCTTGATGGTTCTGAAACCATCATTTTTGAAAATCTAAGACTCGATAACATATATAGGACACCAACATTGTTGTTATACGAATGTCTATTAGCTCAACACCGCATTGGATCCGCCTGTTTTGCACCGGATCGCGCATGCGCCGACCCGGGGGCCTGCTGACACAACCCGCATCGCCATGAGGGAGCCTCAAACACCAATAGTCGTGATCTATGATCTTATAAACATATAATTTAACACCAATATAGTATTATTATACAAATATTTACTATCACAGCATCGCACCGGAGCCAGCACTGGTGCCGCTGCCAACTCAACTCTAGAGGATCAGACAGGGGCGTAGCCAGGGGGGGCTGAGGGGGCTGCAGCCCCCCCCCCCCCCGAAATTTTCGACAGTGAAATTTTTTCAGCAGAAAACAAACTAAAAAAAAATAATATATATTATATATATATATATTATATATATAACTATATATATATATATATATTAATATATATATATATATATATATATATATACTATATATATATATATATATATTTTATAATATATATATATATATAATATATATATATATATAATATATATTTATATTATAAATAAATATATATTAATATATATCATATATATTATATATATATATATATATATATATATATATATATATATATATATATATATATATATATATATATATATATATATATATATATATATATATATATATATATATAATTTTGAAGCTCTTATTCAGAAAAAAAAATCGAAAGCATAGACAAACAACTGGACACTCAAAATAAGAAAAATGTGAAGGAAAATAAGAAAAACTTGTACCAATAATTGAAACTATACGTTTGTGGCCAGCAAGGTCTTGCATTAAGGGGCTCAAGTGACTCTGGACGTATTGAATTATCAACTCCAGCTGAAAATGACGGAAATTTTAGAAGCCTTCTTAGGTTTCGAGCAAATGGAGGTGACCAGGTTTTGAAGAACCACTTACTTCTATCGTCAAAAATTTAATGTATACGAGTCCGATGATACAGAATGAAATCATACAGTCATTTAGTCAGCTTATACAAAGGAAAATAGTGGAAGAAGTTAATAAAAACAATTTTTTTTTCAGCATTAGCTGATGAAACAACGGATATTTCCCAAACAGAACAGTTTTCACTTTGTGTAAGGTACGCGATTGGTGGTGATGGAGGTGATACTCCTTTTACTTTAAGAGAGGGTTTTTTATCATTTGTTCCGGTTTATGATATCTCAGGGAAAACATTGGCAAATGTAATTTTGGAGAGACTCAGCAGGGGTACGTAATCTCTTCTACGACGAGACAACGTCATCACCCTCAAATGGGAACCATTAGGTCTAATCTTCGCTCACTCGGAAGCAGCAACAAGGGCGTAAGCGACATATTTTGCGTTCGCTCTTGGGGGGAGGTACCCCCTATATACATCCTAGAGACTTGAAAACTCGTCGGAATTGAGCTTAGTACATCTATAGATTATATTCCAAGTTTCAGACCGATACCTCTTATACTTTTTGAGAAAAAGCTGTAGGCTAAGAGATTGCTACATTACTACTAATATTAACCTAACCCAACTATCTCAACTGCCAATAAGTACAGCTCACGCCTGCGCTGGCTGTTTGGATCGACGTTGCCTAACACATGTATGGTTTGTTGTCGTAAATGTAACTAACCTAAATTGGTAGATGTTGCCATTTATATATATATGTATTTTTATTTTTTTTTTATTTATTTTACCACGACAATTGGGGGAAAGGTTACCATTTTATGTTTTTCCCGACCAGTGGGCCCATACAAAGTGGATATATGCACAGTTATCAGGGTGATAGTAATAATATATATATATATATATATATATATATATATATATATTATATATATATATATATATATATAATATATATATATATATATATATATATATATATATATATTATATTATTTTTTTTATATAATTATAATATATATAAATATATATATATATATATATATATATATATATATATATATATATATATATATATATATATTATATATATATATATATATATATATATATATATATATATATATATATATATATATATATATATATATATATAATATTATATATATATATATATAATACATACTATATATATATATAATATATATATATATATTATATATAATATATAATATATATTATATATATATAATATATATATATATATATATTATATATATATAGATTATATATATAATATATATATATATTATATAATATATATATATATATATAATATATATATATATAATTATTATATATAATTAATATATAATATTATATATATATATATATATATATATATATTATATATTATATTATATATATATATATATATCTATATATAAATATATATATATATATATATATATATATATATTATAATATATATATATATATATTTGAGTGGAATTGGAAATTGTGTAACAAAGCTGTTATGGAGGGTATAGTTACGAGGAATTGGAGTAGAGCAGCAAAAGTGCCTTTATATAAGGATAAGGGGATAAGGATATCTGTAGGAATTATAAAGGAATTAGTTTATTGAGTGTTGTAGGGAAGATATATGCTGGTGTTTTGATCGAAAGTGTGAGTAAGTGACTGAGGGACTGAATGGTGAAGAACAAGGTGCGTCTAGAAGCGGTAGAGGATGTGTGGATCAAATCTTTATATAGAAACAAATGATTGAGAAAATGAGAGTGAAGAAGGATAAATTGTGTTTAGGTTTTACCGATTTGCAACAAGCGTATGATAAGAATAATAGAGACGTTCTATAGCAGGTGTTAGCGAAATATGGTGAGTAGTAGGGATCACAAATGTCAGGGTTACCAGATTTAACTACAATACAATTTTTAGCTCTTCTTGGTTTTTTAACTACTTTTCGGAACACGTAGTATTCTTTGCAAATGTTGCCTGTGCAACATTTTGAAACATTTATTATTTCGTTGATTTAGGTTTGTATATATGGGAGTTCGATGTCTCAGAGTCGATTGGGCCAACCCCTGAAAAAACTTAACCTAAGCCCAAGTTTCTAAGCCATCATCACCAGCTAAAACAGTAATATCTTACAAAACTTATCCTTTTCTAACAAAACTAGTATATATAAATATACAGACACAGAAAAACACCGGAAAACAACGTTTTATATAGTCAAAATCGGCTGAAAATTCCGAATTTTATGTCCATTTTTAGGTGGGGCTGAAAATGGGGATCAGCCCCAGCTCCAAATTGGATCTTGCCCTAAAGCTTCTTAAAAAAAAACCTTGATCTTTTAAAGTTTGTAATCAAATGCAAATTTGTTATAGTTTATTTATTTCAACTTTATTCTCCTACATTCTTCTATTATGGCAACAATTAGTGACAGCAACTACTCTTAATCAAACATCGATGAAATATTTTCAATTATTTTGAAGTTGCATCAGACTCACTACTTTCTTTTAATAAAGAAATGAGAATGCCTAAAGTGAAAAATCAATGTAAAATGAAAATATATATAGCTCAATTACAATTTCTATTCTCGATGATTTTCAAATTAGTTAGAAAGCTAGTTCGTAACCCATGGAACCATACCTACTAATCTTTGTAAAGTCACTTATTCCATCGATATCTATTAAAAGATATATATATATATATATATATATATATATATATATATATATATATATATATATATATATATATATATATATATATATATATATATATATATATATATATATATATGCCCCTTTAGCAGGTGTATTAGATACAGATTCATCTTAACTAAAGTTTTTTTTGGAGCAAAAATATTAATGATGTAAGATCACTTTCGTTTTGTGCAAATACGCTTAGCACATCTGATATTCATCTTCCGAGGTTTATCAGACTTAGCAAGTAAAGGTAAACAAATAGTTTTCAATTTACGCTGTTCATTTTTTCTGTCATTAATGGTACAATAACAAATGTAACAGAACCATAAATTTAGAGGAAAGAAAGTTCTCAATATCGTCTCTCTCGTCATTTTTATTCCTTGACAATCATTGTCTGAGGATATTAATACACTCTTCAGAGTTATCATCAGAGGATGGCAAGCAAGTATTTGCTGATTATCATAATGATATCTTCAGATGATTGGAGTACAATGATACGATTGGTTAGAATAGAATTGTCATGTGATGGGAAGACATACATTTTATCCTCATAGCGGCCGTACTGGGAGAGAGGTTCATTAAGTTCTCTCAACCTTAGCATAATTTGCAGAGTAACGTCATGTATTACTGAAAGTTGGCGAATTTTTATTCTGTCATGTATTTTGTTTAGTGGTTACTGAGCCATAATCGAATGATTAAAGTGTGCCGCAATTGACCCATATTTTGAGAGAACTTCGCTGACTGTTGTTTGAGAATCACCACATTTCTAATGTTGATGGCCGACAGAGTTTGTTTTTCACTCAAGAAAGAAACATAATTTTCTCTTTATATTAGCACCAACATCTCTCATGACACAGTGAACATCATCTGGGGATAGGTTCCATTACTCCAACATTCCATTTAATACGTCACTGAGATATTCACCTGTATGATGTTCAGTGAGAGGTTCAGAGTATGACACAAAATTTGGCTTTGAAAATAATTATCAACGGCATGACTACTAGTGTAAACAAAGAAACTGCTGATTAAATATATGACAATTCGTCGGTGGAGAAACCAAACTTGGATGAATATTTGATAGAGGTTATTAATTTTGAAACTTTAGTTTTAACGCTGTCAAACATTTTATTTCAAATAATATCTCTGTAATATTATTTCCTTTGAGTAGTGTGTTGAAAGAAACCGATATTTTCGTTAACCAAACAACGCCAAGAATTTCAGTTTGACGAAACAGAAGATCGTCCATTATTTACATTTCTGTAAATTTACTATATCCATCATTTATGAATTTTCGTTTCACTGTCCCATATAATTGTATTTCTATATTAGTTTCAAGAATAATCTGCTTCGTTCTTAAAGCTGGAATTTGAGATCCTTTACTCTTTTACTCATTTTCCTTTCTACATTTTCCTTGTGTTTGTTGCTTAGACAGCTCTTAACCCAGATGTCATTCTTCCTTTCCGAGAATAATTACGATTGCAAAGTGTACGGTTAGCAAGTGTCATGGGAAACAATATCGAAGAAATCCAAAACCTCACCGGATAAGGATGCCATTGAGGAATTGCTTCAACAGTTGATTTCGAGCAAATATACTGAAAAGTACCAGTCTATCAATATTAATATTACTTAATTTCGATTGTAACTCAAATTACTTCCACCACCTTAGACGAATACATTATTCAACTCATTCTAAGCAGTTTCTCACAAAAGTTGTTAAACTTCTTACAAATCCCATAAGAATATTTTCTATTCACATTCCAAATGTCGGAGTACGAATGCAAATAATTTATTTTTAATATTTGTGAATGTGAAAGCCAATGCGAATTTTTAAAACATATGCGAATATATATATATATATATATATATATATATATATATATATATATATATATATATATATATATATATATATATATATATATATATATATATATATTTTCAATATATATATATATATAGATATATATATATATATATATATATATATATATATATAGTTTGCGCGGATATTTATGTATATATATATATATATATATATATTATTATTATTATTATATATATATATATATATATATATTATTGATTATATATATATATTATATATATATATATATATATAATATATATATATATATATATATATATATATATTTATATATTATATATATGTTTATTATTATATAAATTTATATATATTATTATATATATATATATATATATATATATATATATATATATATATATATATATATATATTTTTTTTTTTTTTTTTTCAATAAAAAGATAGTCTCTATGGAATTGTGCAGTTACTGCAATTTTAGCTCCATTCTTGTGATTTACAAAAATTAAAGCTATCGTACAGCGTTATTACTGCATCCGAAAATATTTATAATATATGGCAGTAATAGTTGCAATTGGTGCCTATGATATTGATATTTGTTTATCTATTTATTCGCACTCTTCAAACACAAAAAATTTATTAACATTATGAAAACTGTGGTAAAGAGAACCAAAAGGAAACTGGCCCAGCTCTGAAGCATTCTCCTCGAGACAACGGGATTTATGCATTCGGAGCAGCATGTCGTTAACTTCATTACATAGGCTATAGTTAATATCAGGCTATAGACTACATAGGGTTACATAGGCTATGATATAACAAATTTAACCGAACCATAAATTTAGAGGAGGAAAAAAACTTTAAGACAGAATGAACCTGCTCATTCCATCGGTGATAACAGCAACCTTACCATCTTTTCAGAGTCACCGTAGCATTCCTAGTAGTAGTGATGCGACAGTTTGACCTCCTCCACCTTTTTCTCAAAAAGTATAATAGATATAGGTCTGAAACTTGGAATATAATCTATGTATGGGATAAGCTCGAATCCGTGTAAATTTCAAGTCTGTAGGATGTATATAGAGGGGGGTCACCCCCGAGAGCGTAGCCGCTCCCGCGTTTATACCCTTTTGGCTTTCCAAACCCGAGATTGGAGTTAAGCCTAACGTGAGTTAGGCTCGAAGGTGATGACGTAAATCTCGTCGCATTACGCTCGCGAGGGCGATGGCGTGCGCATACACATACACATTATTATTACGTCAAAGATTCGATTTCCGAAGGAAATCGAATCTATCGTTTTTTACGCACTCCGACTTCGGATTCCGCCGTGGCTGCGTCTTCGCATCCGGTTTTGACTCCGACTCCGATTGCCAGCCTGCCTCCGACTCCGATCTTATCGTATCGTGGCTAAAATTTGGAGGATGGTTAGATGATGAGGTAACCAGTGTAAACGAGTTATGCCTGCGTGTCTCTCGAAGGGGGCCCCAACCTTAAAAAAATTAAATTGATCGTATAAAGCTGAAATTTGGTGAGAGGATTCAGAGTGTAATTTCTAGAAAGACTTGGTATTGGAATCTGATGAGTTGGCTCCGGCACCGGTGTTGGAGCCACTGCGGTGCCGAGTTAATAAACATTCGTATAACAACAATATTGGTGTCTTTATATATGTTAATGGATCTGTAGATTTTGAAAATAATGGTTTCAGAACCATCAAGAAAAGATAAAATAAAAATAAATAAATAAATAAATAAATAAATAAATAAAATTTCTTATTCTTTTTGTTTATAACTTACAAATTTACGTTTTTACATACCCTAAATCAGTAAATCGGTAAATCAAATCACTATCCATCCACCCTCCTGACCAGTTGTGATCTATTGATCTATTGATCTATTGATCTATTGATCTATTGATTAAGGTCAAATTTTTACTAAAATTGTCATGTTTTACATACCCTAAAGCAGTAAATCACTAAATCAAGCGGTCCAACCATCCCTCCTGTCCAGTCGTGATCTATTGATCTATTGATTAAGGTCAAATTTTTACTAAAATTGTCATGTTTTACATACCCTAAAGCAGTAAATCACTAAATCAAGCTGCCCAACCATCCCTCCTGTCCAGTCATGATCTATTGATCTATTGATTAAGGTCAAATTTTTACTAAAATTGTAACGTTTTACATACCCTAAAGCAGTAAATCACTAAATCAAACCACTATCCAACCTCCCTCCTGACCATCTGTGATCTATTGATCTATTGATTAAGGTCAAATTTTTACTAAAATTGTAACGTTTTACATACCCTAAATCAGTAAATCAGTAAATCAAACCACCATCCAGCCAGCATCCGGCCACCCTCATGACCATCCTTGATCTATTGATCTATTGATCTATTGATTCAAGTCACATTTCGAGTATCATTTTGAATAAACATAACATAAAATCAAGTTCTTTATACAAACATCAATCAATATATGTTGACGTAACAAAGTTTTCACATTAATAAAGCTTACTTAGTATCATCTGAACTATGAATATAACCCACAACAACAAACTTAGCACATCTTAACCCTTTGAGTCCGGATGCGACTGATTAGTCGCACTTTTAGACCTCGCCTATAACTCGGTTATTTTGGCTATTTTCTGGCTTTTTTTTAGATATTTTTGCACAGAGTTGTCAGTTTCATAGATTTAGGCAAAAAAAATTATGAAGTTGTGACCGTGTATCTTTGAGTGATTTTTTTTGTAAATTTTTTTTACTTTTTGAATTATTTACATATGCATTCTAGTAGTCGAAAGAAAGATCTTTCAAATGATATAGATACTTTTATTATATAACACACCAAAAGTAGAGAAATCGGCGTAGTAAAAAACGTGCGACGGAAGTGTCGCAATCGGCCATAAAACGACCAACCTAAAAGGTAAGAGAACCTAATATATAATATTATAATCATGTATAATAATAATAATAATTAGATTAAATAATTATAGTTATAATAATAATAATAATAATAATAATAATAATACACACACACACACACACACACACAATAATAATAATAATAATAATAATAATAATAATAATAATAATAATAATAATTTCTGTGGGCGGGTCTGTACAAGCTTTATGATTGTGTAGCCTTATTTTTACATACGCTGAGTTGCCAAATTGAAGCCGCTCGGTTGAGGTTTTATAATAATAATAATAATAATAATAATAATAATAATAATAATAATAATAATAATAATAATAATAATAATAATAATAATAATAATAATAATAATAATAATAATAATAACGTTAGTAAGAGAAAACGGTGTCTGTAAAATTTTAAATCCCCCGATTTAAATCCCCCATCAGCCGTTTTGTAAATCACCAGACAGCTGAGTCATTTTGATTTGACAAAGATGACCTTGTGCTTTGTCTCTTTATATATAATATATATATATATATATATATATATATATATATATATATATATATATATTATATATTTATAAATACAAATATATATATATATATATATATATATATATATATATATATATATATATATACAGAGAGAGAGAGAGAGTGACAGAGAGAGAGAGAGAGAGAGAGAGAGAGAGAGAGAGAGAGAGAGAGAGAGAGAGAGAGAGAGAGAGAGAGAGAGAGAGAGAGAGAGAGAGAGTTTATAATTTACAGAATTGACTGAGTTCCAACGTCAAGTTCCCAAACAGTTGAACATTTTCCATCAACTTCTTCCATCAACCTCTTCCTCACAGATCAATGACAGCTCAGAGATTTCCATTCTTATGGAATGGGTGAGGAAGAGGAGGCCCACGTTTTCCGTAGATGAGGCGTTGAGTCTGATTTTACGCCCGATGGGTCGGACGACGACTTTAGCAGCGACAACGACGAGGATGATGTTTCATTTGCCTCAATTCCAGAGGACATTGGCGCGCTCTCCCATTCTGAAGTAAACCAATGCTTACAGGCTTTGCAAGCATCGCAACGGCTTTTCACAGAAGACAGAGAGAAGAGCGACGACGACGAGGACATTCCTACTCCAGCTCAAAAGAAGCGCAGGTCTAGTTCCCACCTTGTTTGAGGAAGTGACGCTCCTTACTTCACCGCGGGGATATCACATGGAAGACAGGAGGACCAGTAATGTGACAAAGTGGGTGTATAAGGTGGTAACCAGAGCTGGGGCTGTGATTTTGTGTCTGATATGATATTTTACGTAGGTAAGGGAGTGTCATTGACAATCGCAATGTTGGCGTCTCCTCTTCGTGTGTTGTTCAGCTGACTGAGAATGTCCCGAAGCATAAGAATTATAAGATCTATTTTGATACCTAGTTATAGCTGATATATATATATATATATATATATATATATATATATATATATATATATATATATATTATATATAAATTATATATATAATATTATATATATATCATATATATATATATATATCATATATTATATATATATATTATATATATATATATATATATATATATATATATATATATATATATAATATATATATATAATATATATACTATATATATATATATTATATATATATCGTATATATATTATATATATATATGGTTTCTAGTATTATTATTATATTATATACTTATGGTTAGATATATAATTCACATTGTATTTAATATTAATATATACTTAATTAGTAGATGGTATTAAGATGCTTTTATATATTAATTATTTATATAATTATTATTATTATATTAATTTTAATATATATATATATTATTATATATATATATTATATATTTTATTAATATATTTATTATTATTAATTATAATTTATTTATTTATATTATATATAGATATATTATATATACTATATAATAATATATTATATATATATATATATATAAAATTATATATATATATACTATATTATATATATATTATTATATATAATATATATGATATATAATATAATATTATATATATATATATATATATATATTTATATATATAGGATAATTATTATAACGTAAACCGTTGTTATAATTTATATTATATATATAAATATTATATATATAATATTATATATATATAGGACTATTATGTGCTTTAGAGAATATAAATTATCAATTAAACCTTTATCCACCCATTCTCAAACATCTTATTCTCATCAAGGAATTCGGCCCTGATTATAAATAATTATAATATATATATATATGGAGAATAATAGATATTAATATGTATCTAATATATATTAAATTATTTAAATATTTAAATTTTATTATGCTTTATATATTAACATAAATATTCTAGTATACCATATATCTTGTTATCGGTTTCAAACTGTACAACATAGAATTATATTTGGTAAACTTAATATATATAAAAAATAATATATATTTTATTTACTATATTACCTCACCTTATGTTATCGGTATTAGAGACCGATTTCATATTATATCTGTCGCGCTCACGTTTCTGCTGGTGGCTTCTTCAGTTGATACGGCTTGGGCTGGGTCATATAGTTGATGAGTTAAGTGTTTTTACCTAAATCACATTACAAGTGGAGAGTCACACACGAGGCCGTCTGAGAGTAATATTTAACCCACACCTACAAGGATTTATAAAAATATCATCAGCCGGGTAAAAATTACTATCAAATGTAATCAGAAGAGATTATAGTTGTAAGACCCTCCTGTGGAAACTCGATTTAAATATCAGATTCAAAGATTGCTATTGGAAGGCGATGAGAAATAAGAATAATGTCGAAATAGGGTAGTCAAAGTCTTGTGTGTGTTGTGTTGTGTGGGTGCTGTGTGTGTGTGTGTGTGTGTTGTGTGCTGTGTAGTGTGTGCTGTGTGAGTGAAAACTTTAAAATATGTAGAGGTGACGATATTTTCATAAGCTTGCCGAAAAAATACTTGGCTTTTACATTAATAGACAATTCAGGTATGAGCAACATAGAAAAGAAAATAATACTCAGTAGATATACTGCTTTATAATTATATATTAATTAATATATTACAAGGTATATGTCTAATTAAAGGTTTAATTATTAGCATGGAGGTGAAATTTATCATTATTTAAATTTTGAATGACAATATATCATATAATATACCTTAAACAATAATTATTATAAAATATATATATATATATATATATACTAAAACTGTATTTTTAATATCTATAAAATTTTCAAATACAAAAATATATATTTTTAATATAAATATATAAACAATAAATTCGTTGCAATTTATTATGACATTTATACCCAGTGTTTTAAATAATTAGCCATTTATTGATAAAATTTTAGTTGACTAAATTGTTTTTTAGAATAAATAATTAATTAGTTTGCTTCTCTATTCCATATGTTGGTAAGGTTATTATAAACATTAGATTTCTCTTATCCTCAATCAGCTGTTAATACCACTGCTTGAAAATAATAAGCCTCATCCTCAAGACTAAACTAGAATATAATGATAGAAAGTCAGGTACAGTATTAGCGACCATTCTTATATTAGCACCTTAATTAATAAATATAGTGAGTACTATATTATTAATATTGAGGATATATTCTTTCCGATTATACACCACGTTCGATCCCATATTTCTCAATGAAAACTCACTTATTAATGTGTTCTATTATAATGATCTGCAAGATGTGCGAAGTGTGTTGAACGCTGATAAAATATAAAAACCTCCCCATGATATAATAGGTATGTAAGTTCCTTACGCTAATGAGTTACAGAGAGAATAATATATCGAAATCTCCACATCTCAAATCCATACAAAGTTTGTACAAATCACAAACACCATTTAATAAAATTATAAATAAATAGCACGATTGCGGAAACTCTCCTTTGTATGTTTCCTCTTGTTTCTGGCCTCCTTTTTGCTTATGTTTCGCAGTAAGAATGGTAAAATATATGAATGCAATATAAGAAAAAGTTATGGACTAGCCAATACTTCGAGCATTCTTTTAAATCAGTGATATTGACTGCTCAGAATATATAGAATAAAGTATATAAAGGTTTTGTGACTAGTCATATTTATACCTCAACCAGTTTATCTGAACTAGATTGATTCTTCTCGAGCGGTCTTATATTTTATACGATGTGTTGTATCTTCTTAACATGGTGATCTCTCCAAAAAATAATTTCTTGCGAATAATAGTCTTTCAGAAGATGAAAAATTGGTCCCTGACCTCTTCTCTCATCGATACCACGTTGTACTCAATTGTCTTCATGAGAACTCAAAATGGTAGAGTAAATAGCGAAATTGTTATACCGGTGTTACATTTAGCGGATGAGAATAGACACGTGCTCTTACTCTTATCTCTGCCAGTCTACAGATCTCGGTAATCAAATCCTCTCAATACTACTCTTCTCTCTCTTCTCTGTGCTCTCTCTCTCGGTTCATCTCTCTCTCTTCTCTCTCATTCCTTAATATATATATATTAATATATATATATATTAATTATTAATATATTATAATTATATAATTATTTATATTATATATATATAATATATCATATATTATAATATATTATATTAATATATAATATTATATATATATATATATTAATATACTATATTACTCCTATATCTTTATATTATCTTAGAATATATCTCTATATAATATATACAATTAATTAAATATAAAACAAGTTTTTTTTTAATACTATAATATATTCCTTGTCTTATATTCCCTGCAAATTATTATTGTTGTTGTGATTGTTGTTTGATGTTGTTTTGTTAGTTGATTGTTTATATATATATATACCCCCGCTTTCTGTTGTTGTTTGTTGGTCTCATCTCTATCACATTCCCTAGTCTACAAGAAGGATTTATTTGCTAAATCCATACTACTGGGACCAAAATTTCAAACTCCATTAATGCTCTATTTCATATTTCTCGATCTTTGTAGTACAAAACTCTATATTTTGTAGTGACAAAGACTGATCTTTCTCTCCATTTCCCGACAAATGATAATATACAAAAACAAACACAACTACACGCATCTCGACCTACTGCGACCTAATGCTCATCCTACCACACGACCACTACTACGCTCACACACCACACAGCAAAAGCATACATATAGATAATTAGTTTTATAGTGACAAAGACTAATCTTTTGTAGTGACAAGATCTCTTTGAGTGATTCTCGGTCAGATATATATATATATATTATGCTATATATATTGAGTATAGCTCACACATATATTCTTCTAATGAGATCTCACCTCAGTTTTCTGCCTATAAAAGTATTATGATTCGTGAGGATACATTAATATAAGTATATATATTAGGTATATAATTATATATATAATATATATATATATATAATATATATATATAAATATTATATATATATATATATTATATATATATTTTATATATTTATATTTATATTATATATATATATTATATATATATATATTATATATATATAATTATAATATATATATATATTATATATCCTATATATATATATTAATTATTATATTATAGATATATATATTACTGATATCATATTTAATTATATATATTATATACAGGTATAATGAGGAGTCGAGAATAAATATGAATTCGTAACCGTAACTTCCGACTCCCAGAGGATCGATTTTAAAAAACATACCGACTCCCGAATCTACTCGAATCTCTACATAGAGTTCGATTTTTTATATTATATATATATATATATATATGTAGTTATATCAATATTCGTAGTACTCCTCAGTAGACTATCTATATATATCTCGAGACGCAACCGTATGGAACTCCCAGCATTTATACTGTCCCACTGATAATGAGTTCTGGAACACGTGTGAATTATATTTCTAAAAGTATTAAACGAATTAGTTTTCCTTATGCTCAAGTTGATGAGCTTAAAATGATTATATTGTTTAGAATGAACTTTATACAATAATATTAATTACGTTCTCTGAGACAAGGCTATATGCTAAACAAATGATCATCATAGGAGCCCAATAAATAATAAGTGAAGTTCATTGCGAGTTATGTACAAAGATATGATGTTTATGAATAATTTTATAAATATAATATATAATAATTAATATTAATTATACTATATATATTTAACAAAATATTATAAGCAACATAATTTGTTATTACTTAGGTCTTAGGTAAAACGTCAACATATTTCAGTAAACTTTATATGTGTTATAGACAAAAATAAAAAATATTTTAACTCATATTTTATATAATATTTAAATTAATTGACATAATTATAAAATTAATATTTAATAAATTATAAATTATAATATTAAATTTATAATTAATATTATTAAATATTAATCAATAATATATATAAATTAATTAATATAATATAATAAATTTAAATAAATGATATATAATAATTATTATTATTATATATATTGATTTAGATATTTAATTTAAATAATAATTATATTATCATAAATAATATATATATAAGTTAATTAATAATAATAATAACTAATAATATATATTATTATTATATATATGTTATTATATTATTATATATTTATATTAATTATTAATTATATTTATTATTTTAGATATTTTATATATATATAAATTATTAAATTAATATTTATAAGTGTGTGACATGAATGTATGATTTGATAATAACTCAATATATATCAATTAATTACTTTATGTATCTCTAGATTATTACTTAATATTATATTTTTTCCTTATATGGCATATGCTGATTATTGTCGTTATGATTTTGTTTTATGTTTTGTTTATAATTATTTTTATATTTATAGTTTTCATTTGTGTGTTTGTTTGTTTTTTGATGACAGAAAAGTCTCGCTTATTATTATTATTACTCTCCTTTTGTTCTTATATTTATATATATTTGTTCAATATATTCCTCTGATTTGTTTATATCTAACCTCTTTCAAACTATTTAAAGAACTTTTTATAATTCAATTTAAATTTTGATACTAAAATTGACAATTCTCTTAATGAACTCTTAAGTTGAATTCCATCTTAGATTGATTATTATGATTAATATGTGGAGAGTTGATGTCGATTTTTGGTTCGATTGATTGCTTTAGAGAGTGTTAATATATGTGTAGTATATAGTAATTATAACTGTGATTGTTTATTATATTAATAATTATTATTTATGTTTCATTTCTATTATTCTTAGCTCTTCTTCTCATATTTTTCGCTCTATTAATGATTATGTTTTTACTTGGGAATATATTATTATATTAATAAATGATTAGAATATTATTTGTACATATATGTTAATTACATTAGTGCAAGATTATTGAAAGTCTTACTTTATAGATGCTTTTTCTTTTGCTCCTAAGTTTAAAGGGACCTTATTTGCACATACGCGTGCATTACCATGTAAACAAGTCCACTGTACTCTCAGAAACTGATTATTATATAAACGAATATAAAAACTTAAATTCGATTATAAAATTCGGAAAAAATACAAAAAGGACCCAGTAAACAATTCGACCATCCCCATATTTCTCTACTCTCTTCTTTCGATTTACTCTTTCTACCCCCCCCCATCTTACTAAACCTTACTCAAACTTTACCTCCCCCTTCTGCTTTAAGTAACCCTCTGGTCTCTTCTACTACAGGTCACATACACACCCCTATTTCGAGTTCCAAAATTATTTAAAATTACTATTATTCACCTCTGTTCATTCTGGTATTAATACCCCCATTTTCTCATTATCACCATTATATTATCACTAATTTTATAATCTTCATGAAGTTTACATTTGAACTACGTATATTGGTAATATAGTAAGATTATAATGTATAGCTAAATCCTTCATCATATTATCATTTAATCTCAAAGCAATACCAATTATACATTAAAAGTCTTTTAATTGGCTATTTTTATCTTTATAGCATGTAGTTTAAAAATTTTATACTTCTGAGAAATTTTGAATATTGTGTTTATGTTTGAGTAATGTGTGTGTGTGGGTGAAAGTCCAGTTTAAAACCACAAATTATCTCAAAGTGTCTATATCTTACTTCAACCCATAGAGCTGCAATGCTTGAGCTGATGTACTAATATATTCACTGTTCTCTCATAGCGATTGCATTACGAGGACCCTTTGCGCGCATAGAACTCACCGACCTTGCTGCAGATCATCTCTTTGCTTTCTCCAATCTAGTGTTATTCGGTAAAATGTGTGTCTATAAATAAAATAATTACAAGAGAAGAAAAAAATGTGATCCTGCTCTCCTAGAACGTGTCATCTCAGGAATAGCGTACAGCTGAATTAAAGGAACGTAATATAGATTGAAGAATGCCTTTTCTGGACGGTTTTAAAATTTCTCGAAATTTCGAATTCTTATAGACACTGGTTGGGAAAAAGTGAAGACGAATCAATATAATTTTGTTTTTATTAATTTGTGATTAAGTATATTACTATTTGATTAGCGACGGCCTTATTAAGTCGTGAGAGACGCTATTTATTCCGAGTATACTCCGGTTAAAAAATAAAGTGAGCGGTTGCTATGTAGGAATGTGTGCGTCTTTTTTTTTTGGACTCAAAGGGAAATACACCAAGGTTTGTTTTTTTCCATATATGCCCCTTGATTGGGTTCAGGGAGAGTTGAGGTCGTCTGCGCGTGTACTGTGTTTGAATAATGTGCAACGTGGTTTTAGGGACATAAATTTCTCACACTCCATTTCGCTAGCTTCGTGGAACGTGGTGTTCGGTCTGTTCGATACCCCGCTCTTTTTCTCATTGGAGATGTCTTTTGTAATTCGAAAAAAGGGTCGCCGCAGACTGGGCTGCGCTCCCCTCCGGTTCCAGCATACCGTGACGTGTAGAGATGAGTTGTTAAATGATCAGCTTCGCGCCCCACACGCGTTTCGTCCGGCAGGCTTACTCTCTCTCGCAAAGCCCACCTGTACCCGTGTACACTGAAGAAATATGGCGCAAGTTACGTATTGTCCTATGACTAAGAAACTAGCAATATGAATAGCTAATAAACTCTTAAATAGTCATTAATGATGTCTTAACAAACTCACAACTTTCCACAATCTCACATACAATATCTCACTATGTCCCAGTACTGCGCCTAAAAAAAAAATTCCATATAATATATATTTTTATTTTATAATTTTATATTATTTTACATTTCCCTAACTAAAATAAAATATTACAAGGATTCCAAAAAATTATATGTTAACTCTTTTCGAGTCATATTTTTTCCAGAAATTTGATTATGTATTTTTTTTTTTTTTTTTTTTTTTTTTTTTTTTTTTTTTACAGTTTCCGCATAAACTTTACCAGCATTATCCATATACATATGTATTTCCTTTTTCCCCTGATAGCTATTGTAGTATTTTGCGATATATGGATTTAATAAGATATTTGTGGTTATAAAACGGATTTCACATATAATAGTATATATATTAAATTAATAGATATATTATATATTATATATATATTATATATATATATATATATGATATATATATATATGTATTATTTATATATTTATTAATAAATATAATATATATTAATTATTAATAAAATAATTAAAATATTATATATATATATATATATATATATATATTATATATAAATATATATATATTATATATTGATATAATATATTATTAATATTTTAATATTAAATAATAGTTTAAAGGAATATTTTATTAAGTTATAAATGTAATTATTCTTTAGTTCATTTTAATAATTTATAGGACCTCTAGTTATAAAAAAAGCGAGGTATTAATATATATATTAATTATTATATATATATATATATAGATATATATATAATATATATAAGTAAAAGTTTTTTAGAGTATATAATATATATATATATATATATATATATAGTAATGATTATATATATATACTAATAATATATATATATATATATTTATAATAATATATATATATTCTCAGATATCCTGTACTGAATAACTATTAAGGTAATTACTTTTCAGGTGTATATGTGTATATGAGTTACAAATTTTTCTTTGCGACATTTTGAAAAATATATTTTTATTTTCATGATAAAAACTTATATGATGTAAAAAGAATGGTGAAAATAAGAATTAAAATATGAAATAATATAGGAAAAGAGAATTTAACTTTAAAGAGAGTTCTGCGAATTCTATCAGTCCAATCAAATTTTCGATCTCATATATATATATACTTAGTAATGAGTTATGCTAAAATACCATTTAGAATAATTATATTACATTATAATGTATTTTAGTTTTCTTGTGAAACTAAGTTTCATTAAATTTAAATAATTCATAAAAGTATTGAGTAAGGGCAAAATCTACTAAAAGTAGTGTAGAGTTGCATGGGTTATACGAATAACAGGTGGAGTCGCTGTGGGCTTACAACTTTGATCCACTCCCTGTCTCACGGACTAATCCCTCACGTTGCATCCCCTTACATCCATATTTTTTAGGGTTGTGATCTACATTTTTTTAAAGCAAGACCCGAAAATGCGAAGACTACGAGTTCTCTAAAAATAATATGATCTGGTGACTCAGTATACCCGTTGAGATGTCGCTATATGTAATGAATTGCGCGGGAGATATCCTCCGCTGACGCGTGCACACCATAACGGAGGAAGATAGCCGAGTGAGAAAAATACAGGATCTAAGATTAAAAATCCCAGGTACTAGATAGTGTTCACCATCTGATAAGGAAAAAACAACTTGCCATCTTAAAGAAGAATGAATTGGGAATGGATCAAGTATACTTGAAGCATTGAAAATGGAAAAAATAACATCTTGCATTTAATACTTCTCACAATTTTCTTGTTTGGTTATTAATTACGAATTAATAACTACAAATTTTAACTTTTAATTCGCGGCTTCAGCAGCCCCTTAAATTGCCGTGTAATACATTTACAAATTATATCATAGTATGTGATTTGCATCTCAAAAATGTAACAAATTAGTTTCTATTATGGAAAACAGTTCCTTTATATTTCTCGATATAGTATATAATTGATTATATATGTGAATGATTGAGTTATTTCTGAGCATCAGCCAATTCTTATGAGTAATTTCCTTCGCAGAATTCTAGAGACAGGGCTAGTCAACCTCGGCCCTTTACTTAATTGCATTTGAACTACTCTCAAGGACCTAAGCATACGGATGGTCTTATGGCTGACTACTTAAGTAGAGTCACCTAGTGTACAGACCTCCCCTAAAGATATAGGCCAATTGGGTTGAAATATGTAATATAAGATTATATTGTCTCTTCTAAGTCAACTGAAGGGTGAATATGTATTATTATCTCCTATACTTTACTAATCTCTGCAAGATAATAAATAATTCTTACAGGACATATCTCCGAAACCAATGTTGGCTGACTGTGCTAGATAATTACCCTATAGTTCACCTTTTTTGATGAGTTTCCTCTCGAAGGAATTTCAATGTGATTTTTGTTGTCTGTATTTAATGATGGTAAGTTGGCTTTAACAGTTTAAAATTTTGCAGGATTCCTCGCAATGTATCTCTTATATTTCGACGGAAAAGTGATCGCTCTCTATCGTAGGTGTGATGATTGGAGTTAAGGTAGCGATATATATTAGATATAGCATCTTCTAGCAGGCTGGCCTAATATAATTATAATATATTAATATTATATATATTTAATTATATTTAATAATATATTAATATATATTATATATATTAATTATATATATATATATATATATTTTATATATATTAATATATAATATATTAATATATATATATGATATTATATATATATAATATATATATATTAAATTTTTATATGTGAATGGTAATTGATATTTATTTTCATAATATTCTGATTTATTAATATGATACTATATGATATTTACATCTATAAAATTTGAGTGCTTGATAAGAAGGATAAAAATTTTTAAATAACATAAAAGATAAAAAAGATTATATATATATCTTATAACGTACTAAAGAATCGCTACACAACATTATATATGTAAACGTGACTCAGTTTGTGCAGGTGCCGGGCTAACCACGCAGATAATGAAATCCTACAAACCGCTACACTTTTTTTCTGATCCAATGCGTGAACCAAAAATATATATTGAGTATAGAATCTTCACTCAAAACCACTGAGATATAAAGATTACTCGAGTCTCTAATATAAGATATAATCTATTTAGTTTCCGGCGAGACTAGCGTGGTTACTGCTATCGTTCGAGTCGCGATTAGATATGATTATGATTTTGGTGTCTTATAACATCTCAGTTCAAAAATTAAAATATATAAGTTATATAGAAATTCACTGGTATGATTTTAGCCTCAGGAAGAATATTTGAATAAACATGACATGTACACATACTCACAGACACAAAACAGATATGAGATAATTAGAGCGCATTATCATAGCCTCCTCCTCGAAACATTTATTTTTTTACCCTACCTTAAAATTCTTTCACGTTTAACACTAAAATGCGTTTTCATTCTCATAATAAAACTAATGTACCGTGTCTCCTTATCTTGTTTTAATATTTCTCTATATATATATATCTTCTCTCCATAATTCTTCGTGGTTAGATCCTCTTGCGTTCTAGTCATTGGCCAAATCTATTGTTAGATATTCACATATTTAACAAAATATATGATATTATTTGTTTGTACTTTCTTATATACATTAACATTTTAAATTACACTCGAATTCTACATAAACTTGCTATAAGGTCTACTTGACTTTTATAATTCTTAGTATTAACGATTATTAATAGCATCGCTCGCTGTGATTGATGAATTCTATTATATTAATGCTACATAATTATAACTAACAAGTTATATATATCATAGTCGAAGTAACATATTATTTATTATATATATTTATATAAGCCATATTAATTCATTGATAAATCAACTAATGTTATAACCATAGTTAATTAAAATAAAACACTATTAATTTGTATATATATATAGCTACTCTCTACAAACAATGTCAAAATAAAAAAATAAAATGTTTCAATTATAAATTATAAAATAAAAAATTCAATTATAATTAATATTAATTTACAAAAAATCATTTTAGCATAAAGCTGGAAATAGATACTGTTATAGAAGTGAGTGAGCTAATATATT
>JABUQX010004481.1:47500-62500 GCA_015478945.1 Trachelipus rathkii
GTCTTAAAAAAATTAGAGAAAGAAAGAGTCAACTTCTTTATCCAATAAATAATTCACTTGTTTTAGAATGAATGTTGCTTTTATATCCCTACCATCATCACAATCATCATCATTTTCTTCTTCGGATGTTAATTTTAGAGTCATGTTTTTATCGATTTTTTTTCCAAAGTATCATCGAAAAATGAAAATGCAACTTGCTCCTAGTTAAGATACCATAGATAGTTTATCATTTTAGACAGTGCTTGTCTGCAACCTCTTTATCAATTATCCTGTAGTTAACAAACCATTTTAATAATTGTAGTTCCTGGTTGGGGGTCAAAGTGGGTTTCGGGGCGTTGAACCACGTTTTTACACAAATATTGATTATAAATAAACAAACGTCTTCAATACCATTTTCCTTTAAATCTGGTTATGAAAATTGATCCCTGAAAAGATATATTTTGAAAGAATAAATATCTTTGCTATCCATCCGGCGTGATGAATAGCACCAGGTACCTGAAAAAAATGTCTTTTGGAGGAAGACATCCTATAAAAATTAAACAAAGTTGAACAAATTCTTTATAATCATCCCTGGGCTGTTGATTTTTTAATTGTTCAATAAGAAAGCTTGAAATTTGGTCCGAATTTCGTATTTTATACCTAATATTTTTATCTTCAACACCAGTTTTGCATTTTGTTTTGTCTAGCTTACACCACCCAGTCTTAAATTTTGTAAAAATATCTGGCTGAGGGCCAGTGGTTTTGTCCATTTTACAATAAAAAACTTCTGTTAGAATAGCTTCTAAAATATGGTAGAGACATGCTAAATAAAGAAAAATTTTCTCTAGTATTGCTTTAGCAAAGCGCAGGCTATCCTGAAGCGACCAGTATTTAGTGCAATGGAAACAAAACACATTTCCCGGATTTTCCCAACTGATCCTTACTGTTCAACTACTGAAAATACGGCTTTTTCCTGAGTAATTCCCATACTATTTTCAAGCTGAAGAACTCCTATCAATTGTTCTTCATTCCCACAACTAATCAAAACCGCTACCCTCTTCACATTTTTATACTCAAAATATCTAGAAGCAATTTCCCATCCCAGAGTACAACAGCTCCCTATAAATAGAAATTCTTGAATCTATGTGTGATAAGCTCAGTCCTTCGTTTTCGAATTGCTGATTGCGGAGTCGTACTGCACTTCTAGAACTTGCAATTAAATTCAGTGGGTCATGACCTAACGCCTCTGCAATAACTGATATAATTCGAACCGCGTCTCTATCTAACAATAAAGACAATGATTCAGCAATAATCTATTCACATCCTCGAGATTACTTTCTCTTCTTTATTTCTGGCCCTACTTCCTCTGTGTCTGGAAAATTATCCTCTATTTCCATATCTTCTTCGGCTTCTCTTCCTCTGATGTGCTGGTTAATTAAGATTACAGTTCTACATCTTCATCCTCAAATCTTTCTAAAAATAAAATCAGCAAAATAAAATAAACCATCAAAAACTCACAGATAATGGCATCAAGTCAACTAATCTGAACAGAAAAAAATAATAATAAATAAATAAATTGTTATAAATAAAAATATAGTTAATATCAAACTATATATCAACGCAGTACGTGAAAAAAGAAAAATTTAGGGAAACTTTGAAACGCTTACATTTTCTCTTGATTTTGCCAATCTTTCTATCTCAGCTGCTCGTGTCTTTTCTTTTCGTTGTTCTGCTTTCACAAATTTTCTGTCAACGACTCCAATGCAACAACGTCAACGACGTCCCTTTTCTCTCTGGAGTAACAAAAACTACTCGTCTTCTTCAGTAGTATTTTTCAGCGCATCCTGATGAGCAGCGTCAAATAGGTCATCAAGAGTTGACGTGTTTTTTTTTTTTTCAATTTTTTCCATTCTCCAACAGTTTTTCAAGCATTGCAACACAATCTTTAAAATGCTGATTGGTATCTTAGCTTTTTCCCAAAAGATTAGAACTTCCTGTATTGTAAGTCTTGCAGCTTCTCTAGTTCTCAGTTTTACTTATCGCATATTATAAAATAAACTGCGTGAAACTTGACAATTAGATGGCAACTTACTGCCTGTGATTTGATGAGACATGTGGGCCAATTAAAAAAATGACTTTCTTCCGTGAACTCACGCTCGTTGATGCTGTAGAAGGCGAAGGTGAGAGTGAAACTTCAAGACAACAACATATCCTACGAAATAAAACAAGATTTAGGTTTTTAGGACGAATGGTTTCCTTTTCCTAAAGGAAAACCTGCGATTTTTTTTTTACAAAAATTCGCAGTTTTTCAAAACTTGATCTCAATGAGGCAGCGGTTTTTTCTTTCCTGACTCTGGGAGCTGGAGCCGAGAAACCCGGAGCGTTCCGGAGCTCGGAGAGGAGCCGAGGATTTTTGAGTGCTCCGGAACGTTGCAATAAACTCGTTTAGATGTCGAATTTGAGATAAAGTAATATAAAGTTTTATGCTAGCCAATCGTTTTTTAATGAGATCATGATTTCAAAATTGAAAATACATTGTAAAACTGACTGTAAAGCATTATATATATATATATATATATATATATATATATATATATATATATATATATATATATATATACTATATATATATATATATATATATATATATATATATATATATATATATATATATAATATATATATATATATATATATATATAATATAGCATAATATATCTCTAATAACTAATATATATATATGTATATATATATATATATATATATATATATATGTAACTACTATTATAAACAACAACTCCTTATATATATATATATATATATATATAATATAATAATATATTTAATAATAAAAATATATATTATATTAATTATATATATATATATATATATATATATATATATATATATATATATATATATATATATATATATATATATATAATAGCAATATATATATATATATATATATATATATATATATATATATATATCATAACTAGATGGAATTCGTGCTTAGAAACTATAACAGATCAGTTAGATGAGCTTCAAATTGCAGCTTTAAGGGGAGACTTCATCCCTGAAACCAAAATCAAAATTTTCACATTTTTTTTATTATCTAAATTAGTAGAAAAATTCCTCCTGAACATCATGATGTAATTATTTATTTTAAATTCTAAATGTTTTTTTTAGATACAGAAATTTATTTAGAGAGGTGTCGAACTAAAAAATTTCTATTCCAGTCAAAATTGCTACTCCAGGTTCAGGCTCCAAAAATGTTTTATTTATAATTATAGAAAATCCATTTTTTTTCATATTCTCAACCTCTGACCCATTCTTCGGATTTTACTTAGTCAAAAAATGGAGCCGGAGCCGGAGCCGGAGCCGGAGCCGGAGCAGGATCCTGGGTATAAATTTTTTTCATGAAATATTTTTTTTAGATGAAAATTTTATTGCTGGAAGACGGGCTGAACAATTTTCAAATAGTGTAGAATCCTTAGTCAGATCCGGATCCGGAGTCGGAGTAGGAGCCGGAGTATGATTTCTTTTCGAAAAATATTTTTTTAGATGAATAATTTATTGCCAGAAGAATTGGTGAACAATTTTCAAATAGTGCAGAAACCTTATTCAGATCCGGAGCCGGAGCCGGAGCCGGATCCTGAGTATGAATTTTTTTCAAAAAATATTTTTTTAGGTGAAAAAACTAATGCCAGAAGACGTACATGATCAATTTTCAAATAGTGCAGTTATAAAGTTTTTGCTAACGAGATGTCCCGCCTGGGTTTTAATAGTGATCCACTAAATTCCCATGCAAACATTCATTGAAAATTCAACCGAAAATGAAGAGATTAGTACCTTTCAGACTTATTTTGAGACGAAAGAAGAGAGATATGGCAACTAGTCTGGATATTTCTGATTAACTGAATTTAGGGTGGAGGCTTGAGTATGGACTGAAATAGGTATCATTGTCAAATTTAGACAATTATTTATCAATTCTAGCGATGGTTGAAAAATTGGACGATTCGAGGATTTTCTCAGTCCTATTTTAAAATGAGTTATTTTATATTGTCTGTTGACTTGTATAAAAGGTAATTTTAAATATAAAGCCTTCTTTAGATGTTCTTAGTAAATGCAATTGAAACGCTTAATAGATAAATTTATTTTTATTTATTATGACTATAGCAATTTAAAATGTATAAAATACAAAATGTTGAAGTTATCGATATTAATTTCGACATTTAATCATAAACATTTGGCCCTTGCGAGGGAGATTACCATTTGGATTTTTTTCTGGATCAAGGCTCATTGGGCCTTCGTCTTCAGGACCAGAAAACGTGAAGTTCTGCAGAAGGGCAGCAATTATAAGGTAAAGTTCCATTCGAGCAAATTGTTCACCCAGGCACTGCCTTTTACCTGTAAATTCAATATAAAAATTAGTTGAAGAAATAGTGAAAAATAAATTTACAAAAATTGAATAAAATTTCTTATTAATTTAATACATATTAAAACTGAAATAAAAATTATATATATATATATATATATATATATATATAATATATAAATATATATATATATATATATATATATATATATATATATATATAAATATACTATATATATATATATATATATATATATATATATATATATATATATATATATATATATATATATATATATAAAATTCTACTTATTTCTTTTATTATTTCAACTAATCATTTTATTGTTTTGGTTTACAATTTTCTAATTCAATGATAAAGTTGTTAATTTGGTATCTGGTTATTCTGTGAGTATGGCAACATTTTGGGTTTCCTCTGTAATTGGCAGCATTACTACTAGATTCATTATTCATTTGCACACTTATGTATAATATGGCACGAAAATGTGTTAAGTGCCTTTAACGTGAAAAGATTATTTTCGGGTCGGAAATAAATTTCAATTGTTAAAGGTTAGTTAGAGGTAATTCTTTTTCTTAACTTTTTAACTTAGTCTTCAAACCTCTCCTCAAGACTTAAATGAGTCAAAGGAGATTTTACTCTCCATCAGCGAGATTCGAAACACTGGACTCTGCGTCACTGAGTTATAGTAACCGGTCGCCTTATCCACTAGGCCATCCACGTTCCCAAAATTACAATTACATTTAGCTTACAAAGGTCTAGGAATAATTCTAGAATTTCAAGAAACATCAATTTATTTCAAAACCTTAATTAAGGCGAGCGTCTGAAGAGATTTCATTCACTTTAATTCAAATTTTATTTCAAATTTGGAATATTTACTTCTTGGGAGATATTTTTTATTTGTTTTAAAGAAATTGAAATTTGAATTAAATTTCAAATTGCTTTTGAAGTTTTGAATTTATTTCAAATCAAATTCAGATTTATTATTAAAGTTTTCAATCTCTAAAGCTTCAAGTTTAAATATATATATATATATATATATATATATATATATATATATATATATATATATATATATATATATATATATATATATATATATATATATATGCTACTCATTATATATATATATATATATATATATATATATATATATATATATATATATATATATATATATATATATATATATATATTTTTATTTTTATGTTTAATAACTTAACATATATATATATATATATATATATATATACATACATACATATATATTATATATAGTAATAATATATATATATATATATATATTTATATAACTATATATATATATATATATATATAATAATATATATATATATATTATATTATATATATATATATATGGCTTTGGTGTAATTCGTGACCAGCAAAGGGAGTCTTGGAAAAAACTCACTGGTAAATTGACTTTTTCTACACCTGAAACTCGTGGCTGGAATCTTTTCAAGAAAATGTTTGGTAACATATTCCCCACAGAGCTTTCCATTGAAAGTGCATGGTCATTTACTTCTTGTCAATCTACAGAAGGCAGAAATACATTGTCTTTTCCTGACCCCACTAGCAGATAGATTCATTTACACAACCTTTATAAGACAAATGTCAGTAGTTCATAGTGACTTAGGTAAGCCTGTTTTTATGGATGAGTTACAGCAGTTATAGGATCCCCCAAGAATAATTTAACTGCTGGTTGGGATTTTATACCAAATGAGTTCTTGACTCGCCTTGAGGATGTCTTTAGAAAACCTTTTATTATTGTTTAATAAAAGTTGGCAGCAGGGTATTTATCCATAACCATGGAAGAGATATATGTCTTTCTACCTATCTTGGAACTTACCAAAGATGCAACACAACCTGAGGCATATAGAGCTATTCACTTCTTGCAATGTATAGGTAAAGTTATGGAAAAGCTTGTCAATAATACTTATGTGGTGGTTAGAACACCATCAGTTTTCTAGCATGCTTTGGATTTCATCCAGGTAGGGGCACTATGGAATGTCTTTTACGTCTTGACTGCATTATTCATCAGGCTTATCAAGAAAAGAAATATGCTTTGCTGCTCTTTCTTGTTCTCCAATTAGCTTTTAATTCAGCTTCTCACCATGGGATCTTATACAAAGCTGCAAAGAAGAATATCAGTGGAACCCCATTATTATTTATTATGATTGCAAAACACACTTCATGAGAAGGTATTTACTGTTATCTGTCCAAGATAAACAATTTGATTTGTTTCACAAACCTGGTGTGTACCAAAGGGTTCAGTCCTCAGTCTGACTTTATTCTCTATTTTGATGTCGGATCTTCCATTACTGGACTCGGGCCCACACAATTTCATATGTTGATGATGTTTCGCTGGTGGTGACTGCCTCTGAGATGATGGGAAATCGGATTTGCATGCAGAAAGTAGTTTCCTCCATACAGGCCTGGACATCATCTTGGGGGGGTGGGGGGGATTGGGTATCAACACTGCCAAAAGTTTAATGTGTTTCATTAAAAAAATTCCCTTCATTCCTACTATGTCCTTTCTTAATAAGCATATTACTCATTATGAAACAAATTACTTGGCTTAATATGGGATGGTCCATACTTAACTTGGAAACACCACGTTGCTTATTTACAGCAGACTGGTAACAGGCGATTAAATCTTATGAAGAGATTGACAGGTATTTCATGGGGATTCTTTACTACCTCTCTATTGCATATTTGTCAAAAGCAAACTGGAGTATAATGTATGGCTCCGTTGCAATCTCTCACCTGAAAAAGTTTGACATAATACAAATTATGGCCATTTGGATCACTCTGGGAGCTTTCCCTTCACTACTAGTGCCTGCATTGTTGTAGAGTCATGCTTTCTATTCCTGGCTTTTAGAAGGAAAGAATTGCTTATTAGAAACTTTCAATGGCTTCTCCAGACAATTATATGCACCATACCCTTCTTTGTATAACCAACCCTAACCTCTCAACAAAATAATTTCCTTATTGGGCATCTCTTCTTTGTTGGCAACTATCAAGCTTATTAATACGAATAGTGCCTATTCCAAATATTTGTCTCCTTATATACATCTACCATTTGCTTATAATGATGATTTTCACAAGACCCGGATTAAGGCTAATCCCTCATACATTGCTTTACAGATATTTGCAGAGATCAGGAAGACACTGTTTGGATCATTTCTACATCTTTTCACAGATAGGTCATAATTAGTAACCCGCTTCCCTCTACTTCCGCTGCAATATATTCCCCACATTTATTGATTCCATTCTTGCTTTTCTTCATGAACTCCAACTACTATATATAGGATTTAATGTTTTCTTTGCCGATTCTTTCCCGTTAGTTTTTCCGGTCTTCCCTGTGACGGGTCCACTTTTCATGGGATTACCGTAGTCCTCTTACTCCCGCTACTGCTTAGGATTTGATATTTTCTTCACCTTCAAGTTTCGCGTTCGGTTTAGAGGTCATCCCTGAGGCAGGTTCTGTCCCAGCATTGTTGCTTTCCAGTGAGCAGTGACGATCTCTGTACACCAACTCAAAAAAAAAAAACATTCAAACATCACTCAAACTTGGAAATTGGGTGAAGGCCATTCTTATCTTATTTTCAGAACTGTTTGCCATTCTATAAAGCCGTCAAATTTATCTTCACCCATATGACCTCTTAAAAGGTGTTTTCACTGATTCCCTGTCCTTTACAGATTTTGAAATGGAGGAAAAGATCCCAATATAATAAAATTCAACATTGCATTGAGAACATTCTTCTCACTCCATCTTCAAACAGTACCTGGCACATTCATCTAGTTTGGATCCTTTCCCACGCTGGAATTACGGGGAATGACATTGGGGAATGCATATTTCGATTTCATGTCCCTTATATTGTGTTTCCATATTCACATTTCTTTTTGGAAACTTCACCTTTCACACATACGTCTGCAAGATTTCAGGGAAAGAAGTATAATCTATTCGAATGTGCGCATTACCCATCAATGTCCTCACCAGACAGAGAATATCGCACTGTTAGTTTTCTTCCGCAACAACCCGGCTGCGTATATATACTATATATATATATATATATATATATATATTATATATATATATAATTATATATAACTTAAATAAATATATATATCATATAAATATATATATATACTATCATTAATTTAGTATATTATATAAAATATATATATATATATATAATATATAATATATATATGATTCTGTTCCCCCTCCCTACATCCCCTACTAACCTGGACAACACTTACTGACTTACAATCGTACCACCTTAACCTATTCTATATTCTCTAAACTCCCCTCACAATCCCCATCAAAAAAAAGAGCTCCTACATACAAAAACATAACTATAAAAAAAAGCAAACGCCCGCATTTACTAACCATATAGAAACCAATTAAACTCCAGTACCAATCCTACGACACAACTCCCAACACTCGCTTCAATTCACTTAAACAACTGTACAATCATTAAAACTCAGCTAAAACTTCTAATACCAAATGGCCACAGGAAATCATACAACCCCAACACTCAACCCTGAGATCAACCCACTCACATTAAAAAACAAAAACTTAATTCGAAAACTATCAACCGCGTACACCCCACCACATTTACTAAACCAATCTATTAAACTAAACACTCAAATTATCAACCTCAACCCAACACTACTAAATAAGTTTTCAAGAATACTTACAAATACATCTCACGCTTAAGACCAATAAGAAAACCTGGCAAAGTCATAAAAATAAAACAAGGCTCAAAATACCCCCACTTAATCCCACGGAATCCCACATTTATTACCCCAACAACTCCCTCCCTTCTCCAAACAAACAATCACAGTCATCGCTATTGTTTGAATAAATTGTCGAAAAACTCACCCACCCCGATACACAGGCAAAAAAAAAAAACAACTCAGAAACTCCAATTAACACACCTCATTACCCCATTCACAATCAAACATACAATAGAAAAAAGCCATATATAAACCCTCAAACGAATTCAACAGCGACAGTCAAGACTCAATTATCCAAACCTAACACTTAAAAACAACCTTGGAGAAAAAAAAATTCTCCTAATACAGAAATCTTTAATAAATCGATGCAGCTCAACTACAATAGAGCCCAATCTGGAAGCAAAGCATTCAATAATTCCAAAACTCAAACCAAAAAAAAGGACCCCAACTCCCCCTTTCCTCCTACCGCCCAATCTCTCTGCTTTGCTCAATAGGAAACTGCTAGAGAAATTAATTCTAAACAAAATTTCCATACCCCATTACTCCCCAGAATTTTCCAACACGGATTCAAAAACAACCACTCTACAACTACAACCCTCACCTCCCTCACACAACAACATATTAATGGCTTTAACAATCACCCTTCCCATACGATCTATATCACTTGCAATAACTATTAATAAAGCATTCATACCTCCCCAACACATCCTTATTCAAAAAATTCTTCCACTCCCCCTTAGAAAATAATGACAAAAATGGCTCTCCAATTTCCTCACCAAACGTTTCGCTAAGGTCTTATACACAAACAACCTCCCCAGATCGATCAAATTACAAAAAATTGGCGTCCCACAGCGCATCTCTCTCTCCATTTTTTGTTTAACTTTTTTACAGCAGATTTTTACCTTCCCCAACCCACCAATCCACCAATGAACTTATAACTTACGAACGATGACATCAGTCTTATTTCACAACACCCAGACGTAAACATAGCCCCACAACATACCCTAATGCAAATAATTCTAATTAGAAATTGTTAATATAAAAACAGAATACAGCATCCCCCCTTAAATCCTCCATCCCCCTTTTAACCACCTGACCGTCACCCATCCTCCCTCCATCCTATAATCACCTGAACAACATACCCCCCTTCCGATTAACAAAACTCCGAAAATAACTAGATTACCTATAACACACCACAGACATTTTCCCCCCCCACACATCACCTAAATTCACTCCTCAAAAAAAAAAAACGGCCCAACGAAACTAAACACCCTCCGAACCCCTCTCAACACAACTTCAGCTACAGAAAACACACACTCACCACCACCACTAACAAAACTCCTCAGAACAAATTTAAAGCTATGCCTCACCCAGCATGGTTCCCAAGCACTCTCAAAATCAAATCACCAATAAATCTTACAAATTTCTCAAAATTACAGCCACTCAAGAATTATCACAGGCTTCGACACAAAAACCACCCAATCGCAACATTTACACGATGAAAACTTCCTCCTCCCCATCCTCACACACTTGGAGATGGGGACTCAATCTATCAGAAAACACACGTAATCCATCCCACATTGTCACCAAATTCGCTCCTACCCCCCCCGACCAAGACTAAAAATCCCCCCTTCTTTTCACCAGCTTCCCATTCTATTACAACAATCACACATTAATTCCTCCCCCGCCCTTCAAACAGTCATGAATACACATATCCCACTTTACACAGTCTAAACCAGCACATATTCTGCTCTGCAAAAAAACGCACCCAAATATCACAATTACCTAATACACCCCTGCCCCAAAACTCTCCCTAGAGAATGAACACCTGTCCAGAAGAGCCAAATCGACCTCGCTCGAGGCAATCAGGTCACCACCCGGGCTCATGCATTATAAATTACAGATGCAAACTAGACAACATCACCTCCCCTTCTTGCGCTAGATGTCACAATTGCCAAGACTCAATTAGAGCACCCATTCTTCTGCAGGTTGCCCTGCCTCGGACGCGCCCCCCCACACGATCTTCTCTTATAACCTCATTCTATGACCGTCGGAACCACCCAGAGCGGCAGCTGGCTCCTGGAAGCATCTGCCATTGAAATACCTTGTGGTCAGGCAGTACAAGAATTTCTTCTCATCTATAATCTTCCTCTATTACATGTATAGTATAATAACTATGGTATATCACATAAAACTTATTAGTTCATGAGCTGTCATATATCATTTAATATTTGCAACATTTGATGGTTTCCTCGAAATTTGATAAATATAAGCATCTCTCCTGTAGACTTTATCCCCTTTAGAAACGTTCAGGCATTTGAGAGATTTATGAGCAATTCTGCTGTACTATTTCTTGCTCTCTCCGTTCTCTATTTCTTGTAAAAAAAAAAGGTGGGCGATGTGAGTATGTACTCAACAACGTATGTTTTCGTTTCATAAATTTTGAGGCTTCTAAATTTTTAACTTAAAGGTTTTGAATCACTTGCCAATCAATGACTAAATTTATCCGTTTTATTTATTCATTTTGCCATTGAACTATCAATTCTAAATTTTTTGTTTAATCTAAACTCCAAATGCAGCATTTACTTTTTCTCATCCTTTTCTGAAATCCTGATTCTATGTGATTCTATCTAGCAGTAAATATTTGATGAGCTCTAGTCCCTTACCAATTAAATAACTACCTACCAGTAGATACTTCGAGCAGATAATGAAGTTATCTACTCGTATTTTTGGAGATGAACCCAGCAAACTATATCTATTATTGACTTCCAGCACTTTTCTTTATTCTATTAAGAAATTCTTCACTCCCATGGGTATCATCAATGACCTTATTTTCCTTGTATTTCTCTGAGATTTCTGAAATTCTGAAGCTTTAAACCGATCAAAGTCGATGTATATTTTAGGAAGTTTCATAGAGTGTTGAGAACGCATAACTAGTCTAACTCTTTTTCTTTCTTTATAGTTTCGACAATGTAATGCTGCTTTTCGAAATTTACGTCTTCTTCAACTTAAATATCTCACTGTACTAATTTACGTCATGAAATTGTGCAAAATATATTCTCCAGCCTATAAAAAGAAGTTATTCCGTAGAAAGTATAATCATTCTGATTCGTTTTATATGATCTCCTTCAACAATTTGCTAAAAATTGCAGCTCTAATTTTGTTTATTCTTCTGTTCTTTCATCTTACTTTATTCAATGATTCTATAAATGTCTTACCTTCTGCTAGAACGATCTCGTCACTCAAAAACCCTTTTCTGAAATTCGACTCTATAAGATTCTGGTTTATTTCCCCTTTTCTGACTACCCCATTTCCCATTTTCTGACTATCTCCAACTTATATGACATTTGTTTAAAAGATGTGATTTATGCTACATGATAGGTTAACACTAAATAGGTTCTTGATCATGATTATAAAATATCAGTGGTTCTCAAAAGTAGCTTCTTTAACCTTGTTGTACCTTGCATGCTAAACTATTTCATTTCTTCTTGTCACCTTCGAAGTTTGCATCTCTTGAAGCGTGTGCTCATTCAAATTCCGAAAACCTGATGACATCTTTATTAACCTTCAAACTTTCATCCAATGTCCTTAATATTTTACCTTCCATTGTTTTATAATCTGCACTAAAATGAAGGATTTGGAAAAATCATTTTAAGTTAATCAAACCCTAAATTGTTGATATGACATCTGGAAGGAACTTTCGTAGATTAATTTAACCTTCTCTGAGTCTCCTTTCCTCGTAATTTGTTGAAATCTTTTGTCAATAGCGTTGGATATATCAAAACTTCAACTTAGTCAGGTACAATGGTTTGATTTCTATACCTTCCATTTATTTCACTGAATTATTTGCAGTGGCTGCAAAAAATCTAATAAAAAATGAGAATAATGATCCTAAGCTCCTTCCGTCTATTCTCTATCTCTTTATACTGTCAGCTTTTATTAATGAACTTAGCCTATCCATTGTTTGATCGACATATCCAACCGTCTTTACTCTTAACATTTTCAGTGTTCTACCATGATGGGTTTTGAGCACCTAACCTCTTACCTTTTTCTTATTTCTTAGTAAAGCAGAAAAACTCTTCTTGTTTTCAATACCTCAAATATGAAATTCTTTAGTTTATCTCCTCAATGTCTGCGCAATTAAGCTATATTCGAGAAAACAGCTTAAAGGATAGTCTGTTCTTAAAATTCTTGGGAATCCTTTTCTCGTGATCATTCTTGGATTGATAATATTGTTCCTTTCACTTGACAAACTTAATGAAGGTCGTGTTCAGAGTCACCTTCTTCCTTACGTTACCCTAGTTGTTATCTCTGTACTAGGGTTTCATTTGATCTTGTACGGAATACAGATATTTCATTGAAATTCAAGTGTTCAGAGTCTCCTTCTGAACTTCTTTACATGACCCTAGTTACTAGCTCTGTACTAGAATCTCATTTGGTCTTGTATGGAACACAGATATTTCTGCGGGCTAGGTTATTCATATACTCTTTAAAAAAGTGGTGTCTAGGACATTTAGTCGAACCAGCTCGCCAGTATTCATAAACTCTTCTTATTCATTCTTTCTTCAACTCTTTGACCCCAGACATAACATCTATGCTTATTATTTCATAAACTCTACTGCTTAAGTCAAAAATATTTCTTCTGCTTTCATCATCTCATATGTTGAATTTTATTATGCACTAATCTCACTGAAGAAAAATAATAATTTGGTAACATCAAGATCACACAAAGGACAGAATCTCGTTATCCTAAACAAAGATATTATCTTTCAAAATGTACAGAACTACTTAATTATATCTCTACTTACACTTTACTCAATAAAAACCCTCTTCAAAACTCACTCAACACATTCAATCACAAACTCAAACTCATCACAAAAAAACCACCCGAACCTTCTCCCTGATCTAAAACCTAACATTCCCCGTATACCTCAATTCTACGGAGTACCAAAAACATAAAGACAACATCCCCGTCAGACCTATCATCTCCAACATTAATTTTTTTACATATAAACTTTCTTCATGGTTGTCCAAACAACTGAAACCTTTACTAGGACATATTTCACCCTCCCACCTAAAAACTCTGAAGACTTTATTCAAAAAACTCATAATATCTTGCCCCACAACAACCACATTCTCAGCTTTGACGTTACCTCCCTTTTCACGTCAGTACCTGTCCCTTTCACCATCTCCTTACTAGAAAGATTCTTTACGAAAACAACTACAACCTAGATTACCCTTCCCTTTCCTCAAACAACTAATTTTATTCACCGTTTGAACACAATTTTTTCCATTTTAACAGCACTTTCTACAAACAAAAATTCTGGACTAAGCATGGGATCTCCTCTTTCCCCCATACTTAGCAACATATTCATGGAACTCATTGAACACTTTTTCATACTTAACCACCCTCTTCTTTCCAACACCACATGGCTCCGCTATGGTGATGATATTTTTATCTCCACTCCCTTAACCACTAGCCCAACTCTCATACTTGACTACATCAACTCCATCCACCCTAATATAAATTTCACAATGGAACTCTCTAACAACCATATCCTACCTTTCCTAGATACCCTCCTCTATCGGCATAATAGTCCTACCATACTCTTTAGCGTTTACCGCAAACCTACTTTCAACCCTTCTTACATACATTGGTACTCCACACACACTCTCAACACATTAAATCTAGTGTTCTTACCGCTCTCTTTTTAAGAGCTTTACGCATCTGTTCCCCTACTCTTCTGCAAAATGAAATAAAATTCATTTTCAATACTTTCAAGAAACTCTCTTAACCTACCTACACAATCAAAAGATCACTTAAAAAAGCAAAAAATAAATTCTACAACCCTACTACCGA
>JABUQX010004481.1:67500-70000 GCA_015478945.1 Trachelipus rathkii
CACCTCCATCAAAAATTTCTTCTACAGAACAAAACACTGATCCCCAATGTGCAGTTACAATAACGATCAAAAATACATATCTTACAACAACTCCCCTTATTCATACGCAAATAAACCCTGTTAGTTTACCTGGAATAAAGGATATTCAACCCGTTATAATACTAATCTTTAAGCCAAGAAGTAATTCTACGAGTGACACTCCTCTCTAACCAATCCCAAGTACTACACAAAGCCAGCTTACACTTTAGTATTACGTATAAATATCTGTCTTATTTCCTCTGACCCATAAGTTAGAAACATGGTTTCTTTTAATAAACTAATTACCTCTAAGAAAATGGGATATTGCTCGCCGTTGTTCCCTATTCGTAGTGAATTAAATAAATCTATTAAATAATATTTATATTTTTATATACAAAGTTTGATTCTTGCAACTGGTCTACTATTAGAAAATCTGAATAAAGAAAGCACCCTTCTCCTACTGCCAAAGATATTTCACCCCAATCCCAGACGACACAAGACCCCTAATACTAAACTGTCCAACCCTGACCCAAGTTAGAAACATGTTCGTAATAACTTTCCAGAAGGACCTCTGGCCTGCCCTTGAATGGGTGACAGATTTCCGTGAAGCAACCTTCTTCTCATAAGTAGTGAGCGTGATGAGGCAAAGTATATATAACTTCATCTGTCAGTGCTTCCCTGCTTTCACATTCTGATTTATTCAGTGATCTTCCAATGTTAAATTGAGACAAATTTGAGATCCTGTCCTGGTTTGTCGTTTTCCTTAGTGCGTTGCATAGCGGAAAAAAACTTCGTTCACAGGCAAAATCTATAGTAAAAATTGGGAGCCAAGTCTTATCATACATCTGCTTCTAAGTTCTTGAAATGTAACTCCATTCTTTATTTTTTCAGAACATCTGAATGACCAATGTTTCAGCACTGAAGATGGAAGAATCGTTATTCATTATGTTCTTATAATATTCTACAAAAGATTCTTCTAGGTTTGAATCCAACTTTAGAAAGGAATTGAATTACTATGCTATAGGTAGGTTTTCAATTTTTTTATTTACTTAAACATTATCTACGTAATAATAGACGCTTGTTATCTAATATTAAGGTTTGTTTGTGTCTAATGGTAGAGTCATCAGGTTACCCTCTTCGAGAGTCGACCGTGTCAGGGAATCTTTAATTAATCCAAGTTGTTTTCAAATTTTAAAGACCAACAGTTCTAGAGAAATTTCATGTATCTTTGCAAAGTTCTTTGTTTCATTCCAAAAGTCGTCAAATTTGTCCCTGCTCTTCTCTAAAGTAGCAATAGTGCCAGTTAATAATCCACTCGTCTGACCAAGAGTTGCATCTTTACGTTTAAAATACTTGCTCAGCACATTTGTAAGTAATAATACTGAGTGAAAATCTAATAAATCCAACAATAAAATTTGGTTTTATGATGCAAGTCAGAATCCCAATAGTCAACACTGAATCTTTTACATGAGAATTATTGATTTCTTCCAGAATCTTTTTAGTTATTTCATAATTGTTTAATACAGATTTGCGATTTTAAAACGAGAATTCCATTCAGTGCTACACAAACTCCCTATTTCAAAATCCTGTTTTGATATTAAAAATGCTCGAAAGTTTCCGAATCATGGGTATGAACATATAAGGCTTCCAATTAATTGAAAAATGCATTTACTTTTTAAACTTTCATACAAGAATCTACGAATGCTATGTTGAGTCTATGGGCTAAACAGTGGATGTAGATGGGTTTTGTCTTTTGGGGATGGGTTTCATTTAATTTTGCTTTGAGAACGAAGTTAATCTTTGACATGACACTGGACACGTCGTAATGTCATGCGATTATTGGTATACCAGTTAACTTTACTTTGTTTAAAATTTTAAAATTAGTTACTTTAAACCCTTGACATCCCTTGAGATGCATCAATTCAGAAAACCAGGAATCACTCTTCAGCATCTAAGTCCTTGACGAATCTTATGGTCACTGATAAGCATTCTTCCTTGAAATAGCTTAGAAATGATTAAAGAGAGAAATCCAAATAAGCAAAATTTTTTAACTATTATCTTGAATAAAGATTTTGTAACAGATTTAATAATAGTGGAATAAGTTAGGGATTTAGAGTTAGCTATTATATATATATGTATATAAATCTTGGATTTCGAACATATCGATTAAAATAACAACAAACTAACATATCATAAACCTTTTAATTGATCCTCAAACTAAATAAATAAAATAATCTTCAAACTAAATAATTTCCAAAATTATTTGAATACAATAAACACATATTATTAAAGATAATATTCATGTTCTCAATATACTCTCTCAGAACGAAACCCTTTTGGTTGATACGTTCTGTAGCATTCAGGCGACTAATATTATATAATACTATCAACGCATAGTATTCTCCTCATATTATTTTAAAAACTAAGCAATTAAATATAAAAATATAACCTAAACAAATATATGAATTGCATTGAGTGTTAT
>JABUQX010004481.1:75000-80000 GCA_015478945.1 Trachelipus rathkii
TTCCTACAGATCTTTGTCTAAAATAATCACTCATGGTATTTATAGTAAGGACACATAAATATTACCTAACATCACCCTGTATCGTCTTCTCTCAAATCTCCTCTCTTCATTTTATTCATTAACTACTTAACATACTGAAAATCGTTTCTCCATATTTAAATTACTTATACGATTCTATGGATTTCTCTACGCAAGTCAAAAGATTACCAATTATCTAGGCTCTCATTTCTTCCCTCTCTACTCGCAACACAAACAAAATTTTATTATAAGAGTCTATCTCCCATCATTCATACTCAATCTTCTCTATTATAATCTATTATATTCAGAGTGTTATAATTTCATTATATTGTCCTTCTCGTTCAAGCGGTTCTCCTTTTCACTCTCCCTTTTTAGAAAGATGTTGTTATATAATGAAAACCCGTTTTGCAACTGTTAGATTACCCTTTCACCTCTATACTCAGAATACAACACTCACACCTCTCTTTACCTCAATATTAGAAACATTAATATTTTTATGTTGTCATAAAGCGTAGTCAACATGGTAGTTTTAAATAACTCAAAAACACATTAGTGGACTCTCATGATATAAATTTTGTGGTTTCCTCTTTCCTCACACAATACCAATCTCTCTCTCTTCAAAGTTATCCAGTTTTGATGGGAATTTATTTTAGTTAATTTTTTTTATTTCTTATTCACCCTTTTTCCTCTAACCACTACTTGGCTTTATACAGTTTATTGGGACTAGTTATAGGTGTGTGCGGTGTCAGAATGTGTATGTCTCTTAGATTATGACCTCTCTCTGTTCTCCATTACACCTTAAATCGATAAATGCCTACTGATCAGTGCGCGCATTAAATTCATTAATATACCAATTCAACTACTAATAATAATATGTTATTATAAATCTCTTCAATTAATGAAGATCTTCTCTTTTCCGCAAACATTAAATATACATACAGGATCACTTTTCTTCTATTGTATTAACACCTACAATCTGTAATTAGGGGGCCTTATATATGTTTTTCATATAATATTTATATTATATCCTCTATCGTAAACCATCCACTTTAACCCATTCATTCACAACTTCTACTGGTTTCTTTATTTCTATTTGCCACTCTAAATACAATTAATATTGTATTTATCTTCTTCCTCCCTTTTTCTTCTCAACCCCTGTTTCGTATTTTTTAGAATGCTTCTCTCTCTCCCATAGTCTTCTTTCTGACAAAAATCTGTAATTCTAAATTACCTCGTCTTCTCCTATCTTGAGCACATAAAGAAATAGGATACTCGACAGATCTTATCTCTCTACCTCGCGCATTAAATACAAATTATGGCTTGATCTGATTTCCTTATAAATATAAAAGCTAAATAAAAAGTAAAATTATTTGTCAACCTTATACCTAACAATACTCATCACTATACCCTATTGCTCTACTCCTATTGTACTATTACCCTATACATACCTAATACATACCACTGAATTATATCTCAAGCCTTACCTAGAATCTCAATTAAATATTGACTTTATCTCTTAACACTTTCATCTCACTTGAATAGATATTTTTAATAATAATCCATTCCTAACATTAACATTACTTTATATTTTATATTAACCTTATTTGCCCTAATTTATTCGTATTATATATAAAATCCTCCTATTTGACTTTAATGTGTTATAACCTCTCATTATTATATATGTGAAGCTAACGACTCTCACTGAAGCAAGATAGGCATCAGGTGACAAAAACCAAGGACCTTATTCATGAACTAACAGAATCAGAACTTACATTTACATAGGATCCACATTATAATCCACAAAATTAAATCGATGCATGACACCCAATCACACAAAGCTTTTTAATTTTTTTTAATGTAAATAAATAGAATTCATTATAAATTATTATACAATGATTTTAACAAACTACAACTTATTATACAATTTTCATCTTAAGAAATTTCATTTTCACATCATTTTTCATTTTAATTTTTTTATCGCAACATTAACTTAAATTTTCTATATTTCAATTTCAACGATGCTAGACTCTGTTCTAAGCGTTTATTTTTTAGGTGTATATGTTATTGGTTTGATGGATAGAGTGATGAAAAGTTATTAAATTAAATGTCGAAAGACTTAGTTTTAACTTGTTTCGTGTATATTTTTCTCTAATTTTAAAAATATAGATTCATTATAATATTTTTTTCATTCATTCTTAATAGTCGTTTCCTCTTTCATTAATTTCTGTCCTAACATAAAAATCTAACCGCCACAAATCTCATTAAGGTAACTTATGATTATATATATATAATATATATATAATATAAATAGTGTTACATATATTTGTATTATATATTATAAAGCTTTAAGTATCCTTAATATGACCATAAGCTTTGAGAAATGGGGAACTTTTAGCGATTACTGTTATGAGTATAGAATACTTATATATGTTGATCACTCAGACCTAGTAGTAGAGAGCTTGTTATGAATATAGTTGTATAATATTATTTTAATAAATTAAAATTAATATATATTAGGCAACACATTCTCTACCACTTCTACATACCATATTCTTGGATAATAACAACATTTAATATATCTTATTTATATATATATATTTAATAATATATAAATATCTTGTATATTAATATTTGTTAATAAGATATATAGATCATATTAATATATATTTAATATATATATATTAATATATAATATAATATATATATATATATATATATATATATATATATATTACTAATATATATATATAATATATAATATATATATATATGTATAATATATTATATATATATTCATACTATATATATATATATATATATATTATATATATTATTATATATATATATATATATATATCTTATATATATTCTCTTGTATATATGTAATTATTTCTTCGTATAAGATATATAACACATATATATTTGTATATCTGTATAATATTATATATATTAATATATAGATTATATAATATGTTAATATATAAATGATTATAATTATATATATTAATATAATATATATATATATATAATATTAAGTAATATATATATATTATATATATAATATATATTGATTAATATTATATATATATATATATATATATGATATATAATATATATATATATATATATATAATATATATGAATATAAAAATATATTATTAGATAAGACATTAATAATTAATTTACATATTTTTAAATATTTACAATTTTAAAGTAATTATTTCAAAGAAAAATATATATATATATATATATATATAATTATTAATATATTATATTATATATTAATATTATTAATATAGTTATGATATATATATAATAATATAATATATAATAATTAATATTAATTATATATATTATATATATATTATTATATACGTTATATATATATTAAATAATATATTATATATAATAGTATATATTATATATTAATGATTAATTATATATATTATAAGCATTAATTAATTTATAATATATATATATATATTATATTAATAATTTATATATTATAATATATATTAATATATATTATTATAATATATTAATTAATATATTATATTATATAATTATAATATATAATATAATAGATTATATAATTATTAATATATTATATGATATATAATATATATATTATATATATATATAATTAATATTATATATATTATTATATATATAGTATATTAATATTATATTAATATAATATCAATATATATATATATATATATATATAATATATATTATATATATATTATATATATAATATAAATTTATATATATATATATTAATAATATATATGATATTATATTATATTATATTTAGTATATTAATAAATAAATAATCTAATATAATATATATTATATATATATATATACTTATATATAGTATAAAATATTATTAATATATATATCCATGTATATATATATATATATAATATATATATATTATAATATATAATATATATATATATATTATAATAATATTAATATATATATATATATATATATATATAGTATATAATATATATATATTTATATATATATATTAATATATATATTATAAAGAAATAATTGTATTAGATAGATAATATGAGTGAGTTGTGCTAGGATAAAATACTAGTATTAATCTTGCATAGATATAATATAAAAGCTAAACACAATGAAGGTAAAATAAATACTAAAAAATCATTTCTATAACGTAAAACATTGTCGTTATAATTATTTTATTAATAATCTATTATATATACTATCTATCTATATTATATATATATAAGTATACTAGATTTATTTATATAATTAAAAATGAATTTAAAATAAGAGTTAAATATCGGGGAAAGATCAGAAAAGTTTATGTATTGATAAATACTTAAAATTAATATAATATTATATTAATTATAGTATAATATTATATAATTATAAAAAAATATAAATTTTATATAAAAAGATTCATGTATATAGTATGTAGTAGTGTTGAATAATAAAGTTTTACATATGGTAAATATATACTCAGATGATATTATTTCACTTATTTCTCTTATAATATCTAATTTGAATAAAAAGTTAGGAATTTTAGTTTCATAGTTTTGATATACTGATGGAATAATTAACATTTACATCACGACAAAAAAAAATTACAATAAAATAATCTTAATAAAAAATTGCATAGGAAAACTGAGAGAGAGAGAAAAAGGGAGAATAGATAGTTCAGGCAATCAGGAGTTGCCAACGACAAAAGGCTTATATATTCGAGTCATTTTCTTTGAGACATAAAGCCGTTTAGTAAATGTTTTTATATAATTAAACAGCTTATTTTTGCTTATTTTTTCATTACTTTTATAATTCTCATACACCTTACTTAAACGTGAAGCATGAATCAGTATTGAAAGACTGTGACGAATTCTGAGAGATGAGAGAGAATTTTTAGTATTAAATGTTACTTGAAGAAATGAGGAGTCAGAAATGGTGTTCTACATAATTAGAAGCTATTG
>JABUQX010004481.1:87500-95000 GCA_015478945.1 Trachelipus rathkii
AAACATCCTTGGCCTTATATAAACAAAAAAATGTCTTTTAAACATCACATCATAACGGTTGCTAGGGCGGTCTAAAAAGAAACTGAGAGTTCTGTTTAGGCGCGAGACTTTTTTCCTCTTCTTCAGTTGCTCCAGCTATACAAGGGCCACATCCTCCGCCCTTGCATGGAGTACTGCTCTCATATCAGGGGGGGCTCTGGTTTCACCCGGCTTTTTGATAGGGTCGAGGCAAAGGCCAAAATGCTTATAAACTGTTCTCCACTTTCCAGTTCACTTGACCCTCTAATCTTTACGACGGCGCGGAGTGTTGATGCTTTTATCTCTTTCTATGTACCGCAAGCGCAGGTGCTTGAGGGAAAGCTTAATCACTCACGTACCACCACCTTTACGCCGCCCTCGTAGCAACAAGGGGTGCTGTGTCGGCGCATGAGCTTTGTGTTGATATTGGTAACTCCAGGCTAGATCGCTGCGGTGCTTCCTTCTATTTCCTGCCACCTCTGTTCTGAGGAATTCTTCTTCTTCCATCTTCTGTGTTTCCTGCTGAATTTAATCTCTCTCAATTTACAGCCTGCGTCTGTGCTCATCTGCGTAGTTTTGCGTTAGTTTGATGAATAATCTGAGGTGTGCGAAAACCCCCTCACTTGAATATCGGCTCTGCCGTGAGTTGTGTGGTCCACAATTATATATATATATATATATATATTATATAATATATAATATATATATATATATATTATATATATATATAATATATATATATAGTATATATATATATTTATATATATATATATATATAATATATATATATTATATTACGGTTATATATATATATATATATATATATATATTATATAATATATAGATATATATATATATATCATGTTATATAATATAATAGTATATATATATATTATATAGTAAATACGTAATATATATATATATATATATATATATATATATATATTATTGAGTATAGGAGGATTTTTAATTCAACTTCAAGAGTAAACATCCGCATCGCATCCTCAATCTACTTTAAGATCCGCATCCGCATCCTCATCCTCTTTAATATCCGCATCCGCATCCGCATCCGCCTCCGCATCCGGTCAAATTTTAACATCCGGTCCATCACTAATAATATATATTATAATATATATAATATATATATATATACTATATATTATATAATATATATATATATATATAATATATATATATATATATATATAATATACATATATATATAATATATACTTATATATATATATATAATATATATATAATATATATATAATATACTTCATTTATAGTGGTATGTCTGACAGTAAGCCACTCTTCATATAACCAACACGGTAAGCCCCATGCGAGCAATACAGTACCAAGTACTGTGTGCGGTGTCGTACTCAATTACATAAACCTGAAAGAAGCCTGTTTATTTGATGGTCGATAATGTAAAGCTTGCTGGGTGTTGGGGAAGAAACGCAAATTGGAGCCCAATACATCTCTACCTTTCCGGGGCGTATCCACTCGCCACGTCGAACCAATGGCTGGTGGGACTAGGGGTACCCGTCTCTGGGATACTTTCCTAGCAACGCTCTGGCTCAACTTGAAAGAAACGTTTCTGGTCAACACTTTATAGAACATAAATGTAGGCTAGACTAATAAACTTATTCTTTATTTAGTTACTTAATTAGAAAGATGCTTGACTATGTTCCTTTGTTCCGGAGGGCATTTTCTTTGGCCAAAATTTGAATCAAACTGAAAAACTACAGATCTCAACGAACCTCAACCACAACCATTTGACGTTCGATTAAGAAATCAAGATTGACTCAATAGTAATTGAAACATTTTTTCTGCCAGCACAGGTTATCCCCCAACGAGAATTCACGGAAACGTCTGGTCAGAGCTTCTTAAACGTAACTTTGTGGACTAGAAAAACTCTCTTTGTCATGCAACTATGATGTAAATTATTAGTCAAAAAGCCAAAATAAACAATTATATAAAAAAAACAAAGCAAAATAGAACAAAACTGAAACAAAACTAAATCGATCTTTCTTAAAAACAAGACAATGTTACACGTCTCTCCCCTCTTTACTCAAGTCAGATAGTATCCGTCTTATTGTTAGATGCCAATAAGAAGAATGTTTTAGAGAAGAAAACGCTTGGCAGAAGTCTCTCTTAAGGGGACGTTGCGCGTAGGGGTTCCTAACTTTTGAGGGTAGTAATCATCAATTCTATGAACTTTTAGGTTTTAAGGACACTTTTCCCTAGTGTAGGATTATGCTTCTCTTCGAATGGTCTGGGTTATTTTCAACATGCAAAAAATATTTTATTCACAATATACAGGGGGATATGGGGGGGGTATTCAATTTTGATATGTCATAAATGAAAAATCACTATAACCTTTTTATTATTCATGCGATCAGCACGAAACTTTCGGAGTAAGTAAAGTTGGGGAAGATACATAATTTTTGGTTAAATAAGTTTTTTGTATGGAGAACGGATTTGCCTCTGGTGCATGGGAAAATTCTAAATTTTCAAAAAGTTTCCCCATATGCGCGGCAAACCCTTGAAGTTTACAAAACATTTATCTAAACCAAAAATGTTGTAAATCTTGCCTAGTAGTATATTGATCTGAAGTTTCGTATTGATTGAACAAAAAAAAAAAAAATATGTCATAATATTTTGTAGCAAAAAAAAATTTTTTTTTTTAAAATAAATAGAACAGGTGGCATGGTAAACTTTTGTTAAATATTACTCGAATTCGCAATATGAAATTTTCCACAGCTTGTTTAATGCTCTACAAATATACATATTCTAATTAGATTAATATTTAGTATTGCCCACAAGTTTTTTGCCGCTGATCAGAGAACTTTTGAAAACTTTGAAATGTTTCCCCATGAGCAAGCGACAAATCTGTCCTTCCATACAAAATTTTTCTCTTAACAATAAAATGTCCTATACTCCCAATTATATACGCTCTGCAAATTTCAAACTGAATGTAAATAATAATTAAGTTTTCATAGGTTTTTTTTATTTTTGAGTTGCCGAAATTTTTTTTTTTAATGAATTGTTATTGGATTGATATTATTCCATCTGATAAAATGAAATTTTTATGGCCTTTTATAACTCGACGATATTCCACATCTTTTATTTATGTAAATTTTCTGTACGGCCCAATGGTTTTTGGCTGCTACTTGCGGGAAAAACTTTTTAAATTTATTAGTTTTCCCATGAACAGCGGCAAAAGCGTTTGATATACAAAAAATTTATCTTAACACAATATGTGCATTCTTTCTAATTAAACATGCTCTGAAAGTTTCGTATTAATCAGATATATAATAAAAAAGTTATTACGATTTTTCTTTTTAGTTGCAAAAAAAGAAGAAAAAAAAGTTATTTGGAGCAATGGATAGCGGATTCTTATTGGACTATTAATATGATTAGAATTAAATTTTTACAAGTTGTTAAAATTGGCGATGAATAACCCAATTTTTTCAATTTATATAAATTTTGTTGTATACCCAAACGGTTTTTGCCACTGCTCACAATTCAACTTCCCTTTGACATTTTACTAAAAAAAAGATCTTTTTTCACATTGAGCTCTCCTATTTCGGGTACTAACAAAAAAATTCACAACGCCTTTTTATACTTTTATTTTTTTGTTTTCAATTTTGTATACATTGAACTACATTTTGATGTATGATTCATGCAAATATAAAAACTTTTGGTATATTTCTGATAACTTTTAAATTTTATGGAGAAAAAAAAAGTCGAGATTTAGCAAAAAAATCAAAATAAAAAAAAAATTCTCTATATATTGCTGCTATTTGTAAGTTATTTCATAAAATATATGCATATGGCAAGTATTTCAGTGAAATCCGCTTGAAAAAATCTTTTGTAGTCCAGCAGAAATTCCATGTTAAAAATTGATGATAAAAATGCTGATTCATGATATTTGGGAAGAAATTACAGAAATTCTAAACGCCTTTTTGCATATGTTATTAAAACAAATATTGTACAGAAATCTTTCCTCTTTCGAATGGTGTATAAATTATCCAAAAAAAATTACATTAGTGTTTCCACGCGCAACGTCCCCTTAAGCATAAAAGTTAATCAACTTAACAATTAATAACTGTGTCTGCACAGAATCACTAATCCAGGCTAAGATGCTTAATTTTAAGAAAAATAAAGTATAGTAAAACAAAATGCTGTAATCTTTTAAACTCGTTCAGAGTAAAAGAAATCCAATATATACAAGGTGGTGCCTGGGGCACAGCAAAAAAAATATATCCAAACAAATCCAAAAAGAAAATTCTCAGAAGGATTTATAGACAATCAACAAAAGATATGGTCAAACAAAATATATTCGTTTGAGCATTTCAACGCAAAAAAAAGAAAACATTATTCATTAAAGTAAGATATGTGACTTTAAATTTGAATACCTAAATCATATTCCTTCTCCGACGTTACACAATCTGTTTTCTTTCAACCTAACAATGGACTCAGCATCCATTTTTAACCTAAACTCGAAAGAAGAACGGATTGGTAAGTCGATCACTTCTCTATTTCACCTCAATAGAGTGTTCTTTAAGAATCTATCTTCTTTACTATGGTGAAAACAAGCTGTTACTCTTGCTTTAAGATAAACTTTGGAAATCACTAATCTTAAAGACTTTTTCGGGAAAACAGTCGTTCTCTTACATATAGAACCTTTGCCTTCTTCCCTTTAGAGACTTTTTCGGGAAGACAGTCGTTCTCCTACATCTAGAACCTTTGCCTTCTTCCCTTTTTCATCGACTGGAAGTTGGGATGACTAAAAACTAGCATGCAACTTTAACCTAAAGGTGAGGGATTCTCCTCCTTTTGCTCTGATATTTGAACAAAAATCATGACTTGTTTGATCTCCTTCTTCGTCCAGGTCTGAGCTTTTTGTGACTTTTAGTATCTACAGCTCATATTCCTCTTTACCATTAGTCTTTCAGACAAAGGTAATCCTTCAAAAATGTCTACCTTTCGCCACTAAAGAGTGTCCACCTCTTGACGGCGAATATCCTTTACAAATCCAAGTCGAAGCTACTATCACCTGAAACGATGGGATCCTTTACTAAAACTATTTTATCTGCTAAGGCATAGCACAAATTAAAAAGAAATAAAAACAACCGACTGATTTCAAAACGAGAAAAAACAACATCATTGTACGCGAAATTAAACAATAAAAGACAAACTTGATTACATTACCCAAAATCTTTTCGAGTCAAGATGAACTCTGCTTGCTATCTCTCTCTTCTAAACTTGCCAAAACAACCGACTTGTCTGTTGATTCTCCCCCTCAAACGGTGTCCAGTCGTTAAAGTTTGTTCACAACACCAAATCTGGTAGTCTGAGTTCGAAGATATAAGCTGCTTTCTATCTTTTAAAAATGGAAACAAAGTATATAGGTAAAGCATCTATGCTTGCACACACACACACACACACACACACACACACATAATATATATACTATTTATATATAATATATGAATATATATTATATATATATATATAATATATATATATATATAATATATATATATATTATATATATCAATAATGAACATTACAGGGTATGCATTTGGGCATCATGCGTTGGGCCTTTTTGACCTGAGGCACACGCTCTGTCTCTGACAGCTTTGCGTGCAGTCTTAAGTGGGGGTCTCCCTTCTTGACTATTAATGTTTGTTGTCGGCGAAGCTCTAACAACTAAGACTGTCCCTACTTACTACCCGAACTAAAACACGCGATGTGACTCTAATCATCGACTTATTGTTTATCATGATTTCCTTACCCATATGCACCTGTCAAATGTTGCTGATCTCTTTTAAAAGGTTTTCCTTGGAAAATCACAAGGGGAAACTTTCGTCCAGCTTGCCTTCTCCTCTAAAGGAAATGTCTTTTGAACGCTGTCATATAAAAGCATTAGAATTATTACCTTGGTTTTTCCACTCATGAAATTATACCATCAAATAGTTACACAAATCATCGCACCTTTTTTGACTCGTACATTATCTACAAAACAATTTGCGCTTTTCAACAAAACAACATGGAATGAACCAACTCAAAAGTCTTTTTCACGGAGATTATTCACAAACAGGCATATATTTATATGCGTGTTCACATGCCTATATATATATATATATATATATATATATGATATATATATATATAATATATATATATATATAACTATTATATATAAATATATATATATATATAATATATATATATATATATATATATATACTTAGAAACTATGATTTAATATCGGCTATTTCTCCTTTTTCTTTTCAATTTAGTGAAAGCAGTAAATGCCGTCCGAGACGGTCTTTTGGTTTTTTACAACAAGGTATTTACATCGAGGAGGGGGGCTGAACTATTTATTGCCCTTGGCTTTCTCTAAAGCGCTACTTTTTCCTCTCAACAAAAACAATACTTTTAAAAAAGAAAACGGTCAGAGGAGAACGTCTTCTGACTCAATATAAACAAAAGCTTTAGGCGTTCTACCTAAGAAAATTTAAATCTCATTTTGGCACTTAATGAAAGCTACTCTGGTAGAATTCCCTCTCAATCCTGTCTACTGATTAAAAGTTCCTAAAGTAGTTTCTTATTCCGCGAAGCTTGATCGGTAAATTACCTTCTTAACCCTAAATTTAGGATTCTAAGGTTCCTGTTCTAAACTCGGGCCTTCTTGCCAGGTTGATGTTTCTTTAACGCCGAAAATCCGTGCGTAAACGCGCTAGGGATCTAAACTATTTGAACAAAAGGGCCTTGGGGAGGACTGGCAGACTCATGCCCTCTCTCCCGCTCAAAACTGCTAAATGTTTGGGCCTATACTCTTTGATGAACAGATAATTGTACTGGTGGGGAAATTTCTTACAGGCGAAGGAAGCTTCTCTTTCTTCCTTCTTAATAATCGTTCTTTACTCTTAACCAAAAATGGGGTAAGAAAAACTTCAATGATTTATTCCACCTTAACATCATTTACTAACTACTTTTTTACAAGACTTTTGACAAGAGAATCTTCTGACTCTAAATTCTTGCCTTACTTTACTGTTACTTATTCGTAACAAAAAAATATACAATGGGGTAAGAGGGCCTTGAGCTCAAGTCTTCCCTTAAATTTTACTTAGCACTAACTATGATAATTTACAGTTAAGTATCTGTAACTCTATTACCCTTATCCTATCGTCTGCCTTATTTCAGACAAGTGCCTTTGAAATTCAAACAATCTTTTATACACTTGAAGGGTGTTTTTCAATGAAGAAATTACTTATTCAGAGAAGAAAAGATAAAATTTTATGTACAAAATTTATAAGCGCATCTACATCTACTTAAGCACGCCTGCGTACACCCATACACACAACACTATATAATATAGTATATATATAGTATATATATATAGTATATAGTAAGTATATATATATAATATATATATATATATATTATATATTATATATATATATA
>JABUQX010004481.1:110000-122500 GCA_015478945.1 Trachelipus rathkii
ATGTGAATTTTCATAATCATCTTCATCGGAAATACGTTTTAATGGTTACGAACACAAGTTTTTAACATAAAAGTATCGTAATAGGCTTAAAACAGTAATTTTAAAAGGTAAAAAATAAAGTAACTCAATTTAATATTTTATTGGCCAACCCTTACTCTTTACAACAAATTTACATCTTTCAGGCATGCTATAAACAAATTTTTTCAAATATTTTTCAAAAATAACATGAAACAAAGACCTAAAAAGGCCCAATATTAGGTCCCTTTTCGTAGCTGGTTTGTTTTTAGAGATGAGAAGTCCAATTTTATTCCAGAGATTCTCTATTGGATTGAGATCCGGACTCTGTGTTGGCCACTCCATATGGGTAATTTTGTTAGTATTGAACAATTGCTTAACACTTTTGATTGATGACAAGGTGCATTATCATCTTGGAATATAAAATTTGCATCTCCAAACACATCTTTGACACTGGGAATCATTTTGTTAGTCAGGACTTCAAGATATTGTTTACTATTCATCGTTTTATTCACAATGTGCAACTGACAACATGGAGGCTGCCATACAGCACCACACCATAACTGATGTAGGATATTAAATTGTTGGTAAAATGCATTGTGATCAAAATTGTTCTCCTTTGCGACGCCTCACATATTGATTACCAGAATGATTATTTATGGAAAACGTAGACTCGTCACTAAATAAGACCCTTCCCCATTGATCTTTAGTATAAGTCAAATGTTTTTTGGCACAGGCAAGTCTTGCCATACGCTGTCTGTCTGTTAGAAGAGGTTTCACTTCGGTTTGCAGCCTCTCAAGCCTGCTTCTAAGAGTCTTTTACGTACGGTGCTTGTAGAATCTACATTAACGCCACATTTTTTCCATATTTCAAGCAGTTCGGGGCTTGTTAGGTGCCTATTAGAAAGAGATGTCATGCACAATACACGATCCTCCCTGGTTGTAGACGTTCTTGGGTGACCTGGTCTTGTGTTATAGGCAGTGTTTCCAGTTATTTTATGTCTTGCTATTATTGTGGCAGTTGTTTATTTGCTTAAAGATAGTTGTTTAGCAATAGAACGTGCGCTATGCCCTCCTTCTGACAGCTTGACCACAGCTTCTCTCAAGACCGTACTCACAACCATAGTGGACGCATTTGTCTGTCTAAATTAATTGAAGGGAATAAAAAATCCAGTATTTATAGCACTGGCAACTAAACTCCCCCCACATATTTCGTGATTGGCTACTTAAAGCAGAGTTATGATTGGTTACATTGAGCTTCATGCAATTGAGCAATTTTCAATCTGAAACTTGTGTTTTCTCAAACTCAGTTTTTGTTCTACAAAACTATATGATGTGGGCGTATTGCCATAATTTTATAACCATTGGATAGCTAAAGAAATGCTCTTTTAAATGATATATAATACATTAATATACCTTTTGCGAGCGATGCGAAAAATAGCTCAAACCCTAAAATTTTCCATAAATTATCAGGTGCCCACTCTTACCACAGTATTATATATATATATATATATATATATATATTATATATATATATATATTATATATATATATATATATATATATATATATATATATATATATATATATATATATTATATATATATATATTATATATATAATATATATATATATATATATAATAGTGAACAGTCAACAATCTTTGTTTAGGCCTACGTTTAGAAGCAACGTTTATCCATCAAGGTTTACTTATACAAAAAGTAGATCCATCTAGGTTAAGTTTAGGCTACGGCATCGACGATCCATACCAGGATAGGCCTCGTTTAGGACAAGGTAAAGTTCAGGTTTTATATAAGTTTTGTTAAGTATACACATAGTAAATCTGTGTATACTTAACAAATCTGAACTAGGAGGGACCTAAAACTGACGAAACCTAACCTACATGGATCCTCGATGCCGCTTAAACCTAACCTAGATGGATCTGTATATAAATATATATAAAATATATAAATATATATATATATATATATATATATATATATATATATATATATATATATATATATATATATATATATATATATATATATATATATATATTATATATAATATATATATATATATATATATATATATATTCAGACATTAGCCACAATAAGGCACTTAGTTCAGGCTTTAGCAACCAGGAGGCACTTTAATTTAATTAAAATGATTTACTGGATCATTGAAGTTTTTTGCCTAATTGTTATTGTTAAACAATTAGCAATTAATTTACGCCGCTTTAAAAATCTTTTTCAATAATTTATCTATAGTTGAATAGCAAAGTTACAAATAGTGTATTTATGATAATTGACAACCGGTTTTGCTTGCGTCATTGAGATTATAATGGCAAGTAACTCAGCATTTTAACTTTATACCTTACTATAGATACCGCTTGTAAGTGTTGCACCCTTTTTAGTCTCCAATTTGCTTTGATAACTAATCACACTTACTTCTGAGAAATTTTCTAGTAGCTACGAGATTATTATAATTGGTTTAAAGTAGCTGAATATTTTATCTGCTTTTGTTCTTCAAATGAAAGGTTCCTGTTAGGATTAGTGATTTCCTGTCGGCTTTCTCATTTTGGTAGGGGTCTTTTATACCTTTTTTTTATCTTGAAAAGACCGGAATATAGTGCCTTGTTTTCTGCTTAATGGTGAACTTTTTTTTTATTCAATAGCAGTGTATTCAGTTATGGAGGATCAGGAGTCTACAGATATTAATATTTATGTTTTCCACCCCCTCCTCCAGTGATCGTTTATCCTTGCATTTTCTCGTTCAGCTTCCCTTCTTATCGTTTAGCTAGAGTAGCTAGGAACTGTTCATATATTATTTCATTTAGATTAATTTCTGGAAAACCGGTTTTTCAACTGATTTAGAGTTTCTGTTCGTTGCAATTATTCGGTAGCGTCTTTACAACACACTCGGGAGTACGAATACAAATAGGTTCTGAGATCAGAGTTCATTGGATTAGGGTTCTATTTTGCTTGTTTTCAATTCTCACGGATACTACAATTTTCAGTTCTATTATAAAATTTGTAGAATCTGCTAACCAAAGAACAACATTTCTAAAAGAAATCGTAAAGATGTTTGAAACTCTTACTATATCCCGAATGAAAGAAACTTCGATTAAAAATTGTGCCTGCTGTTACAATTACAGATTTTTGCTTTCATCTTTTATGCCTTTGGCTTTCCTTTAATTTCTATAGTAAAATTATATTAAAAATCAACTACAATCACTCTCATTTTAATCTCTTGTTTGATAAATAAAATACCTTTTTATTTACATATCTCTTGGTTTCTTTTTAAACATAAAGTTAAAACCAACCTCCAGATGCTAAAACATTGAAACTTGAAAAACTGCAAAAAAAAAAAAAAAAACATTTTGACCCTAATATGAAATACGATTCGATATGTCGTATCAAAATTTATCATAGAAAATGGTAATTATGGATAATTCACCTGTACAACGTAGACGAAGACTGTAAAAAAGCTACAAACATTTAATGTAAAAAATGGAATCAACAAATAATTTGAACCTCTTTTTTTTTTTTTTTTTCTATACAGATTTTCGTACATTTTAAGTTCATATTTTGAATAAAAATATTAAAAATAACGCTACGAAAGTCAAAACAATTAGTTTTTTTTCGTTCTTATAGGGATGAAGAATCACTGTCAAAATGCGTTTTAGACTATCGAAACATCGATATCGTTATTATTTTTTGATATTCAAATTTTTTTTATTTTTTTTTAACGATTATCAACGATTCGATTTTATAGACAAAATGTAATTTATTTAAAATAAAATAATTTTTGCAAGACCATTTTTTTTTATGTAAGATAAAAAATATAATAACTAAGAACATATATATATATATATATATATATATATATATATATATATATATATATATATATATATATATATATATATATATATATATATATATATATTTCATTATATATATACTCGTCAAGTTTTTATATATATATATGGATTTTTTAAAATTTTGCTTTTTTTGAATAAAAAGGTTATGAAATTTAATTTATTTCAATTTTTTTGAATTTATTTTAATACATCAGGACAATATAAATATTTCAGTACTTGGTTTAGGCACCTGCAAGTGCTTTAACGCGACTGGGCATGCCAATAATTAAAGTTCTGCACAAATTTCGGATTTTTTCGGAATGAAACCAAACCTGAATAAGACGTTCCATGAGCTTTACTTTGGCCGTAATTGGAACATCGTGTATTTCATCTTTCAAAACGGACCACAAACTCTCAATAGGGTTCATGTCAGGTGAATTTCCAGGCCATGGAAGTACCTCTAAGCCATTCTGTGCGAACCATCTCTTTACTGACTTCGCTGAATGACAAGGGGCGGAGTCCTGTTGAAAAATCCAAGGTCTATCGCCAAACCAATCCCTTGTTTGAGGTAGTAAACGAGTTTGTAGTACATTTATATACTTATTCTGGTCCATGGTGCCTTCAACAATCATCAATCGACTTGGGTCATGAACAGAAATGGCACCCCACACCATGATTTTCTGTGGAAATTTTACCGTTTTTTTCAGGCATTCGGGTTTAAATTCCTCACCTGATCGCCTTCTCACGCCCTGCACACGATCATCAAGCACAGCAATGGTGGATTCATCAGAGAATACAATCTGGAGCAATATAAAACACAATATGAACAGTAGGAAAAGCATAGAAGGTGATGCAAGTAGTGAAACAAGTACAGAAATTCATGACTTTAAACCATAGATGGTTGATAATTCAGTAATGATAATATTTTCAAGTGTCATTGCGATTTTACTAATAACAAATGCTCTTTATGAGTGATAAAAGAAATAATATCTATCTGATCAACTCTTACCTGCTCCCATTGCTCAGAAGTCCAATGAATATGAGTCTGAGCCCAGGCATTACGTGCCCGTTTCATTTCTAAAGTTAGTCTAGGCTTCTTTCTTGGACGATAGGCTTTTAATCCAGCATCTAATAGCCTCCTATTGGCGGTTTTTATAGAAATAATAATCCCCTCTGCTGATAGAACATTGGAAAGCTTCTTACATGATAGTCTTCTATTTTTCAGAGCCATTTGAACTATTTTTCTGTCCTCCCTGGGTGTTGTTTTTCTTTTTCTTTCCACATTTGCCAACCCTATTTGAGCTCAAACTGTGACCGTATTTCAATTTCTTTTTAATATTACTAACTGTTTGAGTTGAAACCCCAAGTTTTGCTGCAATTTCTTTGTTTTAAGTTGCTCACTTGCAATAACACATTAATCTGTCCGACTTTCCGTGGACTCAAATCACTAACTTTACCCATATTTGATCACTTTTATAAACTACCAAAATATCTGAAAATAATGGTATTATTATTAAATTAATACAATAAAACACTAGTATACACTAATTATAACAAATAATAAAAGGTGTAAATCATCGCTAACACACACAACTCCCGTGAAAGCAGGATAGCAACTGAACGTGAAAATATAATAAACACTGAATAATTCACCAAATCTGTCATTTTTGCCAGATACTGCCACACAATACTTTAAAGTTTGGTAAATAAATAGTAAAATATTTATATTATCCTGGTGTATTAAAATAAGTTCAAAAAAGTTGAAAAAAATTAAATTTCATAACCTTTTTATTCAAAAATAGCAAATTTTAAAAAAATCCATAATAAATATGCCAGTACTGTATATGGTGATAATTGGTTTAGAGCGACAACTATCATCAATCCATATCTCAAAAACTACAATAGCCACAGGGAAAAGGAATACATTGCTGGAATGCTGGTCCAATTTTAGTGCGGAAAAAAAAAAAAAAAAAAAAAAAAAAAAAAAAAAAAAAAAAAAAAATATATATATATAATAATATTCAAAAACTACAATAGCTACAGCGAAAAGGAATACATTTTTGGAATCCTGGTAAAATTTTAGATAGGAAAATGTAAAAAAAATAAAAAAATAAAAAATATTATTGCTAATAATTATAGTAATATGATTAGAGAGCCTATTTAGAGACCTTTTATTGGTTACTCGTTAAAATAAATAGACTTTCTATTAAATTTTGCTTTTTTTTCTTTTACTAAAGAATACCACAAGGGTATACCGCACCGATGGCAGGAGTCGGGGTCTCTCGGCCTTCCGGGGAACTACGGGGTAGGACTAATTCCCCCCCTCCGGGGAGGGTCTCCGGAACCCCCGCTCTTTGGTATTTGGGTGTCGCGGGGGTTCCTCCGCCCCTCCCCTACGGGGTATGGAAAACGTCCCCCCCTTTGTTCTTCCGTTGGCGTTTCCATTCTTCACTACAAACACAACAAAAAATCCTTCGAGCCTCCTACATTGCCGTGTAAATAACCTTTACAAAAAAATAATATATATATTTATTTATGTCCCTTCTCCTAAAAAAAAAAATAGCCAATATTTTATTTTATTTATTTATTTATTTTTTACATTTTCTAACTAAATTTACAAGGATTTTAATATTGTATTCCTTTTTTTCTATAAGTTATTGTAATTTTTGAGATATTATTATTATTTTTTTTTTTTTTTTTTTTTTTTTTAGTTTTCCGCAATAAATTTTGCCAGGATTCCAAAATGTATCCTTTTTCGCTGTAACTATTGTGTTTTTGAGATATGGATTCGATGATAGTTTGTGCTCTTTAAAACCAAATTACCATATATATATATATAATATTATTATATATATATATATATATATATATATATATACCTATATATATATATATATATATATATATATAAATATATACAAACTATATATATATATTAATATAACTATATATATATATATATATATATAATATATATATATATATAAAGATAGTCAAACCATCTAGGTTAGGTCTAATTTTACGGCAACGTATATCCACCTAGGTTAGGCTTACTCCTACGGCTTCAACGATCTATATAGGTTATGTTCAATTCAAGTTATGTTAAGATTTGTTAAGTATAGCCACCAGATTTAACTATGTGTAATACTTTAACAACTTATCATAACTTCTACTAGCAGGGTAATAAAACGAGGCCTGGCCTATATGGATCGTCGATGCCGTAGGATTAAGCATAAGCTATGAGAATCTGCCTTGCCGTAAATGTATATGGTTTGGCAATATATATATATATATATATATATTATAAATATATATATGTGTTATATATATATATATATATACTATATATATATATATATAATATATATATATATATATATATATATATATATATATATATATATATATATATATATATATATATATAATATATATATATATATATATATATATATATATATATTGGGAATTTACATGTGTAGGGTCGGTTATGTAAACATTTGCATGTATGTCATAATGCGTGTGCACCTATGTAAGAGGCAATTTGGTAACCTTACCCGTGTACATCTCTTAACAACAATTGGTGATTAAATCTATCTAACTTCCCTTGTAACTAAGCATAGCGCTAGCGAAGGAGTTAGAAACAGTTCTCCCGCCCTTTAGGCGGGAAAGATGCCAAAAGATTTGAATGTAATTGGTCAGAGCCCAACTGGGACAGACGCCAAGCCAAAATCGGGATTGTGTGCCGGCCCCTCTTAGCAGGCGGTCGTGCTGAAGATTTGTGTCTAATCCTTTGATATAAAGGTCAAATATATTAGTGACAGGGTCATATATTATTTGCGCTGTGATTTACGTGTATTAAAGTTATAATTACATGCCGATCTATTGTCCCATTTATCATATATGCAACATCCAATTTATATGATTGTCACATGTCAAATATCATTTTGCATTCAGTTTAATAAACAATTAACGACCGATCTATTATTTGCACACCCCAATATTGATTTATATTTAGTAATTAATTGGCTTCGAGTATCTCAGCTTAGAATTTTGGTAAACCCCGACAGAAACCCCCCCTTCTTATTGATTTCATTTTTCTCTCATATGGTCTGTAATTGATCACCGTCAAATTGGAGTGAAAAATTGTGAAAAATAACTGTGAATTTAAACCTGTTCTAAATATAAATCAGTGTGTGAAAACTTAAAATATTATTTGTGTTAAACAAATTGTGATCAGTGTCGTGAATTAAACTGTGTATTAAAAACTTAATTGGAAAAAATCCATAATTTGAAAAAGTGAAACAAAAATATTCGTTGCTCAAACTGAACGAGCGATCAAATTTCTCAAAGCGACGCCTAAAATACAAAACGGTCGGAAAGAACCCATTGAACTTTCAAACGACCGTTGGAAATAGGCATCACAAGTTTGTAAACAAAAATTCTCTTTGTTAAGTGAAAATATGGTCGCTGCTAAAAAGCTATCGCATAAAACCAAGTCAAGTAGGGCTAAAGTTACTCCCACAAACGGGAGGGGAAGAAAAAAGTCAAATTCCCCACCAACTGCTCAGTCTCCACGAGTGAGAGAGTCACCTTCCCTCTCCTCATCCGATGCAGAGCCACTTGACTCACCGAAAACTTCAAAATCAAGAACAACAACAACAACAACAACAACAAGTCGCCTTCGTGAATACGAGTCGCCTTTGAAAAAGTATAGTCATCTGACCTCCAGCCAACTACCTCCTTTCGATCCCTATGGTGTTATCAGCTGGCTGAGCGCTGTGAATGCAGTCTTCAAGTTGAATCATATTGATGACACACATGAACGAGTCCGCCTTTTGGCGGGAATTCTACCAAATACTCTGGTTTCGAAAATACACTTTCCATTGCAAGATGATGCTTATCAATTACTCATTGATGATATCGAGGAAACCTATTTACCAGCGTTGAGGCAACGAATCAGAGAGGTCTTTAAAAAGGGAATGCAACGAGATGAATTACCCAGCGAATATTTAAATAGAGTGAAAGACGTTTTAGGTAGTAGAAATTTCGATTTGTTGGTTGAGAACAACCCAAACTTTGCAATCGACCTGTTTTTAGAAGAACTACCAACAAACGTCCAGATGAGCCTCTATGCTCTGGCGGAAGACAAAAACCTACCCAAAATGGTCCGGGTTGCCGACGATTTATTTAAAAATTTTATACGAAAAGGATAAAAAATTTCAACCCTCAACGAACGAAGATCATTGGGGAAGAGTAAATCTAATGCGAGAGAGGAAAGGCTTCCTCGACGCTGACTCCCAAAACAGAGAGAGTCACTCATATAGAGAGGAACGCCCACAAAACTCTACCAGCCTCGATCCTGAAAAAATTTCAAGCCAGTTGGAAGAAATGAGGAAAGCCATCAAAGACCTGGCTGGCACTGTCGAGCTGCTAGTGAAAGAAAGAAAGCCTACAGCTGACGAGCAAAATATGAACCGAGGACGAAGTCTGGGGCGAAAGTCAAGATACAATAACAATGCTTTGGACAATATCACCAACGACTATTGTTATTACCACCAACGCTTTCTCCACAAAGCCTACCGCTGTGAATCTGAACATTGTCCCCTTTATCCCCTCCTCTATGCTTCGGGGGAGGTGAATGGCAACCAACCTACGAACTCACAGACTGGAAACGCATAAAACGGCTGCACTCGATGCCATCTAGAGTCAGCCGAGAAAATTTAAAGTCACAAAACAACAGAACAGTCACCTTTCATCCCGAGGTAGTAGTAATAAATGAAAATGAATTAAATAATGACAAAAACAATGTTGCATTGAACTTTGATCATAATAATGCAACAAATAACTCTACAGAAATTATAAACAAAAACAATATGGAAAATAATAAAAATAATAATAAAAATAATTCTCACTACTACTACTACTACTACTACTACTAATAATAATAATAATAATAATAATAATAATAATAATAATAATATAATAAATAATAATAATAATAATAATAATAATAATAATAATAATAATAATAATAATAATAATAATAATAAAAAATAATAATAATAATAATAAAAAAATAATGAAAAATTTGAAGACAATAATGGATGATGTGGTATCAAAACTTGGCATGGCTAATTTCTAATAAATGTTGTAATTATACCACAATAAATGTACCGAACAATATTCTGTGCCAAATAAGGACCAAGAATAAAAATGACTTATTAAACCAACAAATGTTAACAGAAACCGAGTAAATATGTCGGACAAGAAAATAAGGGTAATGTACAAATGAAAGATTTTCTAGGGCCTGTAAAAATTACCGCATGATAGTTACACCTTTTTTAATGATATTTCATATAATCTTATGCCAGATATAAGGGTAGGTCAAGCTCATGAGACAGGTGTGGTCGATAACAGTTTCAAAAACGAGAAATGCTATCGCATTGAAAGAGTTTCTGTCGGAGACCACTCCGGAAAGAAAGCCTTTGAGATGGGTAACTTGCAATTATATCAGGTGTATGATATCTTAAATAATAGGGAACTTATTATTGACTCGGGATCCATATTTAACATCTTGCAGGCCGATGCTGTGGCAAGGCGTAAGCCTCCTATCGGTCATATGCTGGCCGCAAATAATACTAAAATTAATGTATATGATGTAAAAACTGTTGAATTAAACATAAATTTTATGTAGATGATTTCTATATTGCTGACGTAGAGGTAAACATCCTGGGTCTACCATTTCTTAAACGTTATAATTTAGGTATAAACTTTAAAAATGACATTTTAATAGACCCCACAACAAATAAAACTATAAAATAAGTTAGAAATAATAATTTTAAGGATAAATTTGTGCAAGAAATTTCCCGAGATCCTACATCTTCATCTGCACCCCTTTCAATCTCTCCTCCGCATGTACCTATTAGTGATATCTTTTATAATGACTTATTATTGGAATACAAAGATTTATTTCTTAACCCTTATGTAACAGAAAATAATTATATAAAGAGTAAACAAAATGAAAGATGGGGAGAGATATTTAAAAATTATAAAGGTAAAACGAGCTGCATGAACTCCGCATTAATAAATAAAGAAGGTCATAAAACGGAAAATGAAGAAGACGCTGTCATACCTGAAAGAATATTAATAGAATTAGCTAATACATATCCATATAAAGCCAACATAAAGGGGCCTCCCATAGCTATGAGAGCCAGAAGGATACCTCATAAATTATATAATCAAACAAGAGCTGAATTTAATAATTTGATTGCAACAGGCGTGTTAATAAGAACTACTTCCGCCTGGTCGTTTCCTGTCTCAGTCATCGAAAAAAGTAACAATCGAGTGAGGTTAATATCAGACTTCCGTGAATTAAATAAAAGGGCTCAACCGGAACCTTACGGTCTTCCAACTTTGCAAGATGCAATATTCTCCTTGCAAGGTTGCAACATTACAGCAAGATTGACATGACACAGGCCTTCTATGGAATTCCATTACATGAAGACAGCATAAAGTACTTTACCATCACCAGCAATCTCGGAAACTTTAGTTATTCCTGTTTGCCCATGGGTTATCAATCGTCACCCTTTATATTTCAACGTTTCGTCAACATCCTCCTTCAGGATATAGATAATACTCAAGTGTATATGGATGACATTTTAGTGCATACTAAGACCGAAGAGGAACACAAGATTGTCCTTGAAAAGGTGTTTAAGCGGCTGCAATACTTATATATTAGCCTAAACCCTTCTAAATGCAAAATAGGTGAGAGGGAAATCAATTATTTGGGCTACCCTATAAATGCAGATGGAGTCCGTCCTAATTATGACAAAGTCAAAGAGATCCTTGAGGTACAAAAACCTAAAACAATCAGAGATTTAAGAGCCTTTTTAGGCCGAGTGGGGTTTTACTGCAATACTATAGTATGCTGGGGGGAGATAATAGCCCCATTAATTTTATATTTACGTGGCAAACCATACTCTAGAAGAAGAATAATAAGGAATGAGGCTGCCGACAAAGCATTTGAAAATGCAAAGAAAGGCATTCAACATGCCTCCACCTTAACATATCCAAGTATGTCGGGGCCGATAAAGATCATAGTGCATGCCACTCAAGTATCAATTGCATGTGCAATAATGTCAAATGATAAAGAGAGTCGGCCTATAGCATTTTATAGCAGTGTTTTATCTCCGACTGAACAAAAATATGATTATGCTAATAAATTACTATTGTGTTTAAATAAAGTACTATTAAAATACGGATATCTCATTGTAGGCCAAAAATTTGCAATTGAAACAACTTCCAGAGAGCTGATAGCTCTGTATAACCGAGTCAATCATTCTAAAAATCAAAATGTTCGGGAGATACGCCAGTTAAACTTTATTAGCACATTCAACCCAACATGGAAATTAATCACTTCTAAAACTAACCCCTTAGCTGTATATATTATAGAAAATGAAATAATTGCAAGTAAAGATGCTTGCAATAATGAAGAAGGGGCGTGGCTTCCAAATCTCTCAGCCAATAGCAGCGCGCCTGCTTCACAAAAAGAGAACGGGATTGGTTCCTCAAACATCCTCGCAACCAATCAGAGCGCTGAACGCAAACTCGAAAT
>JABUQX010004482.1:0-2500 GCA_015478945.1 Trachelipus rathkii
TGGGATTTGTTTTACAGCTCGAAGAGTAAGTTTATGACAAAATAATTTATGATCTCTTTATCCACACCATACAATTATTATTATTATTATTATTATTATTATTATTATTATTATTATTATTATTATTATTATTATTATTTATTATTATTATTATTATTTTACTTGTAATGTGAATAATATTACACTGGAATATTGCATCTCATTATGTCCTGCCGAAAGTTGCAACCGGATGTTGCAAATGCTGCAAAGCAACATTTTGCAACATTTGGTTTTTCAAGGTTGACGTGTCAATGTCAAGGTTTTTAAGGTCGGTGAGACCGAATTTAAGGTCTGGAAGAACGTTTATGGAGGTTTATTCACCTAATGGGGGACGGCGGAGCCCCCCAAAAGGGGCTTTTTGCGTTCCTGAAAGTTTTTAAAATGATCGGTAGATTCAGTTTGTGGTATGGGAAAATCGATTTATCGATCTTATTACCCCTATATCGATGTTTAAATCGTCTTTCTATGTGCACTGGTTGGCTTTTTACATTGAAAAATATAATCGAAAGAAAATAATTACTATAATTAACATTTGATTAATCGGTAATAATGCGCCAGATCAGCAGATGCAGGCGATTGCTCAAAAACGGTTAGAGCTATCGTAATGAAACATGGTATATGCTCTATTGACGTGTTAAACTGATCACACGCGAGTTTTGGTGATCCAAGGTCACTCCTAAGTGGTGCTTGCCCCCTTGCGCAGCGTCAAATTTCGGCCTGAAAAAAATTTAGGCTTAACGTATCGGGCTAAAATTTGGATGTGAGCTATATGATGACGTAATCTCGTCGGAGACGAGATTACGTTCCCTCTGCGCTCCCCCGTAGGGGGAGCGCGCCCCTGAAAAAACTTAAAATGATCGTACAAGGCTGAAATTGGGAGGCTGGGTAGAGGGGTCCTCTCCTGAAAATAGAAGAAGAAATGCATGGAATGCAAAACAGAGGAAGAAGAAGAAGAAAGGAAGAATGAGGAAGGAAGAAGGAGGAGGAAGGAAGAAGATGAATGAGGAAGGAGGAGGAGTAGGAGAAGGACTCAGAGTTGGCAATGCACCGCGTGCTGGAGCCGGTTGCGGTGCCGAGTATAAACATTCGTTTAAAATATTGAATATCATACTGTTTTACATAACTGCTTCTGCTCTAACATGTAAAAACATTTTTTTTTTTTTTTTTTTGTCGGTCAATTGCATTGCATCTTGCAAGATAAACCGTTATCTAGATGTTGAAGACTAACATGAATATTTCCAAATCTTTCATTTTCTTTTTATAAACACGTCAACTAATATAATATTTTTCTAATTGCAAAACATAACATATATTGTTATATTTTTATTTTTATAAGTTTTTATTTCACATTTAAACTTTGTGTTTAATTTTATTATTTTAATTTTTATTTTTTATTTTTTATTTTTATTTTTTATTTTTTTTTTAATTTTTTTTTTTAACTTTTTTTTTTTTCATTTTTTTTTATTTAAATTTATTTTTCTAATTTTATTTTTTTGTAAGTTTTATTTTGCATTTATACTTTGTTTAATTTTTTTTTTTATTTTAATTTTTTAATTTTTATTTTTTTTTATTTTTTTTAATTTTTTATTTTTTTTTTACTTTTTTTTTTTTTTATTTTTTTTTTTTATTTTGTGTTTTATTTTTTTTATATAAGTTTTATTTTGCATTTATACTTTGTGTTTATTTTTTTTATTTTTAATTTTTAACTTTTTAATTTTTTTTTATTTTTTTTATTTTTTTTAAGTTTATTTTTTTTTAAGTTTTATTTTACATTTTTATACTATGTGTTTAATTTTTTTTTATTTTTTTTTTTTTTTTAATTTTTTTTTTTTTTAACTTTTTTATTTTATTTCTTTAAACCTTTTTGTTTTTACTAAAAAAAATTATTCTTTTCATGTTTATAACGTAAAACTTTACGTTTTTACATACCCTAAAGCAGTAATCGTAATTCAGTAAATTCAATCACCTCCCACTCCGATCCTGATCTATGATCTATGGATCTATTATCTATTGATCATTGACTATTGAAATCTAAATTGATCTATCATCCATTGATCTTTATCTATTGATCTATTGATTTAAGTCATATTTTTACTAAAAAATTGTTATGTTTTACATACCCTAAAGCAGTAAATCAGTAAATCAGTAAATCAAACCACCCACCCACCTTCCCACCCCATCCATAATCTATTGATCTATTGATCAATAGATCATGGATGGAGTGGGGAGGGTGATTGAATTTACTGATTTACTGATTTACTGATTTACTGCTTTAGGGTATGTAAAAACGTTAATTTTAGTAGTTATAAACATAAGAAGAATAATTTTTTTTAGTAAAAAAACAAAAAGTTTTAAAGAAATAAAAATTAAAAATAAAAAAAAAATAAAAAAAAATTAAAAATAAAATAAAAAAAATTAAAGAAAAAGTTTAAAAATGTAAAATAAAACTTAAAAAAATAAA
>JABUQX010004482.1:12500-31652 GCA_015478945.1 Trachelipus rathkii
CTTTTAGAGGGGTTTCCTCTTGCTAGGAGGTTTAATGAAACGGTGGCGATGAATCTGGGAGAAATGGGGGGTCAGAGGTTTTGTGATGGTTGATTTGAGTGCGAAGTATTGTCAAGCTGCTTGGGTGAGAAGTAAGGAGCCGAAAAAAATGGTAGAGAAAGTGTTGGGGAAATGGATTAGTGTATTTGGAGCGCCTGAAGGGTTTTTGAGTGACAATGGTCTAGAATTTCAAAATGAGGAAGTGAAAGGTTTGTGTGAAAGCTTCACAATGTGAGAAAATGGGCTATTAAAGAATTCTATGAGAAAAATGAAAGATGAAGAGGTTAGTAAGAATATATGTCTAATTTGGTCAGTGGCTGCAAAGAATAGTTTATTGGATAGAAGTGGGTACTCGCCTAATCAGTTGGTGTTTGGTTAGAATACTCGGCTTACGAATTATACTAATTATACGACTAAGGAGGAGGCTAGTATGGGTGTTTTGGGAATTGAAGGGGAAATACTTATTAAACATCTAGAGGGCATTAAATTGAGTAGAGCAATACTCATTCATCAGGAAGGTGAGGACAGGGTGAAAAGAGCTATGAAGGACCAAGTGAGGGAATACAAAGTAGAATTGGTTGAACCTGGTGTGAATGTGTATTACAAGAGAGAGATTAATAAATAATGGAGGGGTCCAGCAAAAGTGATAGGTAGGGATGGGAAGACATTAGTTGTGAAACACAGAGGGACTCTGAAGGAATTAGTTAGGGAACACATTACTAGATTAGCTGGTCCACACTGGGGCAAATTCTTAACGCAAGTAGCATGCAGGCGGCCTTAGCGCTAAAGTAAATAACAAAATAAACTCGGGATCCAATAGGACGAATGCCTAACAAGGAAGCGAAATTTAAGCGTACGATGATTGAATTTCTTGAAGAATGAGCCATTTGTGGAGCAACCCAAAGAAAAGGAATAGCTGAAAGTTGTTGGAAAATGCAGAGCAAAAAAGAGCAGATTTTGGCTACGTAAGAAGGTATAGATGTGCCCTACACAAGGAAAGTAATGAGGCAAGTGTAGTCACGAAGTGTAGGTATGCTTAGTATGGGCTGGCTTAAGCGAAGATAAAGAAGTGGAAGTGACTTCTCTATAATATCCAGAATGCTAAGTAGTGGGACGGGATTGCTGGATATGATCATTGAGAGACACTTTCAGATGAAGCGTCCAGGTCAAATTCAGTAGTTCATTGTGCTGGCTTGTACCTCTGACTTAGATTGGTCACTTTTGGTTCAAGGAATTTTGCTTAGATTAATCCAGTGCTTTAGCTGTTTCTGACTATGTTGCGAAAGTTTTTAGGATTACATTGAGCTTTTGTATGCATCCTGTTATTCTACTTTACCTTTGATACAACTAGGGAACTTATCGTGAATTGTTGCAGAACTATCTCCGGCGTGAGGTATGGTAACGCTTTGTCGTTGCCCACATTAATATCTCTAGTTTCCAGCGTTATGATATGTTAGATTTATTGATAAGTGAAAACTTTGTTACCCTTAGCATATGTTCCTTGCGCCGTGTATGATAATTGGGCTAAGGTAATGCAATAAACTTTTAAATATCTTACTTTGTAAGGCTAAAAATAACCAATGATATGTACAGCGTTAGTTTTGAAAAAGTGTGAATAAGTTACGTTTTACTGTATGCAATGTTACTTCACTTTACTGCTGTTAAAGCGATGGATCTATTTGTTAATTCTGCGCTGTTCTATTCTGCAGTTAAGGTATGTTAGGTTTGTCGTGTTACATTATAATCTAGTTAGGTTGATGATAATATAGCTTTATTCGAATGTAAAACTTTGTTACGTTAGCATCTATACGTTGGTTGGCAGTCTATATATTAAAAAAACTTAATTTCTTATGTTTCATGTTCTAATCCCAAAATCGATACTCGGAAATATCGCACGTGTGAATAAATAGCCATCAATAGCAATCAATAAGACCATGCGAATGGTGGGTGGGGAAAGGGAGTGGAGGGAAAGTTTGTTTGATTTACGGATTTATTGAATTTACTAATTTTAAAATCAAGTAAAATTATTACACTTTACTATTTAAAAAAGCACTTCATAATTAGTATTATACTTGTCGAATGTCCTTTAAAAACTGTTTCATCTCTTTCCCTTGAGCTTCAAGAAATATTTTATGTTCTGCAATTATGATTGAATCTTTTGTTAACATAATTACTATATTAATGTAAAAAACACTTTGTCATACCTATTAGCATAATATCTCGCTCTGATCCTGACATAAATAAAATTAGACAGGGTTATACGTAAATTTTTGTAAAACTATTCACACCATGTTGAGGAACATATATTCGAATTGCCCGTCTAGTATATAAAACTTCATTTTTATGGCTTTATCCAAAATGATATTAATCAAAGTTTAGAGATATGCTTTTAAAAAAGTATGAAGTAGGTTTACTTTTGCACGCTGTGTTAGTTCACTTTACTGTTTTGTTAAATATGAACTTGTTATTGTTAGTCAGTTTATTCGTGCGTAAGGAGTGTTAAGTTTGTCGTTGTACATTATATTCTTTAGTTCAGGTGATGTTCATGCGTACACTCTGAGCTTGTTGAAAAACACTTTGATAAGTGTTCAGTTTTGGTTGAGAATCAGCTCATGCATAAGGATAGACAAGCTCTATGATAAACCTTTGTTAAATATTACCATGTACCATTGAAAATTAAAACATATGAAATATTTAGACGATAATTGTTTGACAAAAAGTGTGAAATAGATTGCATTTTTTGCATATAGCTGCTGTTGAGTTACATTCTACTGTTTTTTGAAGTGTGGAAAACTTTCGTTACATGAATTAAGCAAGTTTGAATTCTTGACTTAGTGTGTCAGTAGGTTTGTCTCTTAGTGACATTACTATTACTTCAATTCACAGTGACCTTGCTACCTGTCAAGCTTTACTAAATGTAAAAACTTTGTTTACCCTAGCATACATACTTCGTGATCAGTATGAATTAATTAGACAAGGTTATGACAAAATTTCATTAAAATATTACCCATCTATTTAATGTTTCAAAACTTACCACACTGCAATATTTTAGAGATAAGCCTACCAAAATGTCAAGATGTCTTTTTTCATGCTCTCTTTGTTCATTACTTTCACTTGTTGATAAGGTTCTAATAACGGACATCAAAAGGCTACTGTGCTTAAGGCTGTAGTTAGGTTGCTCCGTGATGCAGACATTATATTTTTAGTTTCAGGGAAACGTTATGTTAGCTTTAATAATGTGGAAACTTTGTTACGTTAGCATATATTCATTCGGTTTTCTTGCTATAAAGAACTTGATTTTGTGTTTATGTTTATCAGAAACGATACTCAAAATTGTTATATGAACCCAAAGATCCTACTAACCACATAGCTGTCAAGTGAATCATAATATACCTTTACCATCTATTTACTGATTTACTGCCTTTAAAGCTACGTTTAAAAAAGCTAAATTTTTTTTAAAACGAAATCAAGAAAAAGAGTAACAAAATTTAGTAAAACACAAAAATGATTTTAACCAAATAAAACAAAAATAAAGGTAAAAGTTTTTTAGTTATGTATATATCACAAAATGACCGTTGAATCAATAGATCAACTAGCATCCAATAGGATCCCATGGAGGGGATGGCCGGAGGGGATAGCGGTGAGTGGTTGTCAGTGGTTTCGATTTACTGAATTTTACCTGATTTACTGCTTCTAGTGGTATCGTAAAAGTGCAACATTCTTTTTCTTCATACAACCATAAAGCCAATAAATTGTTTTGCTTGGTATGTTATTCGAAAAAATCCATGACTCTTGAACTCCAATACGGTAAATAGATCACAGCATGGGCAGCAAATGGCAGTGGTGCTGGGAGGTGTGCGTTGAGTTAACTGATGTTACTGATTTACTGCTTTATTCCTCCTTTAAAAAAAATTTTGGTAAAAAAATATGCACTTGAACTCAACCTCAGATCAATAGACCCAATTACCAATCAACTTGGCATAGGACCAAAGGCAACGAAGGACTGACGGTGCATGAAAAGAGGCTGGATTGATTTACTAGATTTTCATTGATTTACTGCCTTCATAGCGGTATGTAAAACATTAAAAATCTTTGGCAAAAAAATATTGACTTTACTAAACAAATAGATTAATAGATCATAGATCACGGCTTTGCAGGACTGGTCGCGGGGTCGGCAGGACGTGGTTTGATTTTACTGAGTCTACTGCTTCTAGGCGTGTGTAAAAACTCAAATTTCTTTTGTTACAAACATGAAAAACACAAAATTTATTAGTCAAAATTTTATATATTTTTTAAACAAATAAAATTATCAATAAAGAAAAATAAATAGAAAATTTTAAAACGCACATTTAGTAACCAAAATTTGAGAAACTGCAAATCAATAAACAAAAAATAAATAAAACTGAACAAAACTTGGAACAGTAACACGACCGAAAAATAATTTTTAATTGAATTGCTTCATATGACACACTGCAAAGACCGAACGATTATTGAAAAATAGAAAAATGTCCAAGTCTTGCAGGCTAAACTGAAATGTGTTACTAACTCAGCACGTAACCGGCCTCCCAGCACCGGTGCCGGTACTAATTCTATCTCCTTCTCAATCTCCTTCCTCCATCCTTCTTCCTTCTTACTTCCTCTATCTTCTTCTGTTTTGCGTTCCGTGCATTTCTTCTGGGGTACCCCCTCCGGGCAGGTCCCAGACTCCCCTTTACGAACTCAACCAATCATATTCGAGTTCTACGACCTTACTAACATATAGGTGGATAAGCTATATATGGGACTAAACGCAATATTACTAACTCGCACCGCACTGGCCCCACACTGCTGCCGTTGTCAACTCCAACTCCTCTGACAATCAGACTCTTTCTCCAACCCCTTTCTTCTCTGACTCCGACTCCGACTCCGACTCCGACTCCGACTCCTTTCTCCACTTTTATGCATTTCGTTCATTTTTTCTGAGGACCCCCTTGGAAGGGGGGGGTCCCTGACACCTTCTACGAACTTATAACCATCATATTCGAGATCTACGGGTTCGATAACATATATAAAGACACCAAAACTATTATTATAAAAATATTTATTAACTCGGCACCGCACCGGAACCAGCACCGGTACCAGCTCCGAATCCGAATCCGCATCCGAATCCTACTTACTAATTCCATCTCTATACCATTTATATATTTCACCATTCTACGATCATTTAAATTTTTAGGGAAGCGGCACCATCCTACGGGGTGGGGTCTACGACGAGGTTCCGTCACCACATAGCGCGTCTCCAAATTTTTGCCCTGTACGATAAGCCTAATTCTGGAAAAGAGGCTAGCGACGAAGCTGTGGGGTAACTACTGCCGCATCTCATAGGACAACTTCTAAATTTTAAAACGTTTTTCAGTGACCATCGGCAAAACCGTTGGCATACAAAAAATTTATTTAAATAAAGGATGTGTATATCGTCCAGTTATAAAAGCTATTAAAATTTTATTCCTATCAGATGAATAATAAAAATGTTGCATGACACCAATCAATAATTTTTTTTTCTGGCAACTCAATAATGGAAAACCATGAAAACATTTTATTACTTTTTATAAAATCAGTTTGAAATTTTCAGAGCATATATAATTGAGGGAGGTACACATTTTTCTTTTAGAGAAATTTTTGTCATGCTCCAACAGATTATGTAATTGTTGAGGGAGGTACACATTTTTCTTTTAGAGAAAATTTTTGTATGCTCAACAGATTTGCAGTTGTTCATGGGAAACATTTCAAAGTCTTCGAAGGTTTTCCTCGTGATCAGCGGCAAACTGTTTGGCAAAAGAAAAATTAATCTAAATAAAATACGTGCATCTAGAGTAACCAAAACTGTGAAAGTTTCACTTCAATCGGGCAAATATTAAAAAAGTTACATGCCATCAATTCTATTTTTTTTTTCAACTCAAAAAAAATAAAAAATGATAAATATTTTATTATTCATTCGATCAATACGAAATTTTCAGATCATATACTACTAAGCAATTTTCATATTTTTTGTTTAGATAAATGTTTTGTAAATTTAAGGGGTTTGCCGCTGAATATGGGGGAAACTTTTGAAAGTTTAAAATTTTCCCATTCGCAGCGGCAAATTCTTTCTGCATAAAAAAAATTTATGTAAACAAAAAACGTTTATCTTCCTAAACTATACATGCTCCGAAGGTTTTGTGCTTATCACATGAATAATAAAAAGGTTATCGTGATTTTTCACTATGACTAGCCAAAAAGAGTATTCAATTCTGTATTAGGAAGTGTTAAAATCTAAAAATTATTGAATTGATGATTGCTACCCTCAAAAGTTAGGTACCCCTACCCATACCGTCCCCTTAAGATATGAAACTTTGTTCAAAAATATATTTTATTAAATCTTTACTTTAGTATTGTCTATCCTCACATACTCTATCGTCTATCAGTATTTGGCTACGCAAGTGAGTACTTGCCTCAACCTCTTACATAATGCAAAGAAAAAAGAAAAAAAAGATAATTCTTGCTTATCAGGATCTCGAAATTACTATGAACATAAACTTCTCTTTCTCTGTGCTAAAACTTCATTATATCTACACTCCTACAATTAGTAGACATCTTTAAAGTCATACATGGAACTGCAAATGAACTTTTAACTAACAAAAATTGTAGAGACTAGGCTGTGAGGAAAACAATATCAGCAGCAATAATTTCATTACCCTAGAGAAAGTAAGATACACCCTAGCAAAACCTAGGAGTGCCATTTCATATAATTGCTTAGATAAGAGAAATAATCTCCATAAAAATGTTCAGAATCACTCACCCACTTATCTTTTCTTAAAAATGTAAAAAGTTTCCTCTATAAAAATAATAACGCAATCATTTTTATTTTCAGTAGGTTTTATTGTTACAGTTAATGGTGATAATTACCTGTTGATATTATTAGTATTATTATTATTGTTTTTCTGTTATAAATATTGATAAAAATAAAAATTTAATGTTGTTAGTGCCTTTATTATTATTATTATTATTATTATTATTATTATTATTATTATTATTATTATTATTATTATTATTATTATTATTATTATTATTATTATTATTATTATTATTATTATTATTATTATTATTATTATTATTATTATTATATTATTATATTATTATTATTATTATTTTTGATAAGATTTCCATTTATTAATTAACATAAAAGAGTTCTTTTTCATTTTCTTCGAAGTGAGTCTCACTTTTAATTATCAATAGCTTAAAGGGTCATTAAAAAAGAGAAGCCGAACTTAATTAAAAAATTATTAATTTCTCAATAATAATAATAATAATAATAATAATAATAATATAATAATAATTATAAAATATTAATAATAATAATAATAATAATAATAATAATAATAATAATAATAATAATAATAATAATAATAATAATAATAATAATAATAATAATAATAATAATAATAATAATAATAATATAATAAATAATAATATAATAATATATAATAAATAATAATAATATAATATAATAATAATAATAATAATAATTAATAATAATAATAATAAATAATAATAATAATAATAATAATAATAATAATAATAATAATAATAATAATAATAATAATAATAATAATAATAATAATAGTAAAACTAATAGTAATAGTAATAGTGATGATGATGATGATGATGATGATGATGATGATGATGATGATGATGATGATGATGATGATGATGATGGTGATGATGATGATGATGAAAATGATGATGATGTTAATCGGATAAGTAGGAAAAAAAATATCTTAATGTTTCACTTTTTGGAAAGACTAAATATTTGAAAAAGTGAAATATTGATAAAATTTTTTTCTATAGATTTATATCAACATCAAATTTTCAGGGGCTTGTATAGTTGGGCGAGAAACACCTTTTTTACTTAGATAATTTTTTTGTATACTCAAAAGAATTTTTTTTAAAAATTTCCCAAAATTTTTTTTTGAAAATTTGTTCCTTGAACAAACCCAAAAGTAATGCATATACAAAGAAATTATCTAAGTAAAATATGTGCCTCTCCCACGACTACATTTGCCCTGAAAATTTCATCCACTTCGCCCAAACAGAAAAAAATTTATTTAAATTTTTCATTTCAAAATACAAAAGGAAGTAGGTTTGGAATTGGACAACGCTGAGCACAAAACAAAACAATCGAAAAAGTACTTCCGTAATACTTTTTTAGGTACATGGACCTATCTATGCATTATTTCAAGTTTGAAAACGTCATTTTCGCGAAAGGGAAAAAAAAAAAAAATTCTTGTGGAATTTGAAAGTAAGAAATGTCAAAAATGGGTTTTGAAAAAATTTTGAAAATCCTGAAATAATGACTACAAACACAAAAAAAAACACCGGAAAACAACGTTTTAGAGGCCAAAAAAAGCTACATTTTGGTGTTTATATAGTCAAAATCGGCTGATAATTCCGAATTTTATGTCATTTTTAGGTGGGGGAAAATGGGGGCCAGCCCCAGCCCAAAATTGGATCTTGCCCTTAATTACAATTACAGGATGGGTTATTGAGTTACTTGGGATTCTTTAGACAATAAGACAGTATGGTAAATGAGGGTTTATTAAGGCATAGTATATTTTTTTTAAGAATGAATGGAGTTGCAGTATTTATTTAATTACATTAGCACATACATGTATCTAGCCAGTCTGCTAGCTAGGTTGTTAACATCTTTAAATGTCAGTTTTTCATCCATTATTATTCCCAGTGTTTTAGCATTTGAAAACCTATGCAGTTCTACATCGTTTATTTTGATATTGATATTGTCAATTAATTTGTTGCTAAAAATAATATAAGATGTTTTATTTAAATTTAGAAAAGAAACTTTTAAGCATCATCTATTTCATTATTTCTTTAAGGTGTATACTGTTTTACGAGAGAGAAACTCGGCATTTTTGTCATTTGTCACCACAGATAGAGATAGAGACCGAAAAGGCGTCATGTAAATTGAGCAGATCAATAGTATATAGCGTAAGTAGAAACGGTCCCATAATTGAGCCCTGGGGTACGCCAGTTGACGTTTGAAGTGTAACTAAATGTGTTTCCCCTAGTTTTACGCATTGAGATCTCCCCTTTAAGTAACTTTTAAATCATTGTAAGTTTGTCCCCTCAATGCGCACTTTGTTCATTTTTCTCAATAGTATGCCATGATCAATCATCTCAAAAGCATTTATAAAATCTAATAATAATAGCAGGGAGAGTCTTTATTTTCTATATTTCTGTAAAGTTTTTCAGTTAAACAAATGTGTGGATCTGAAGTTGAGCGTCCTTTTCTAAATCCAAATTTTGAGGCGCTGAGAATATTTTTGATCTAAAATATTCTTCTGTTAACTTATTGAAAATTATTTTTTTCAAATATTTTGCCAATCGTATTTGTGAAGCTATTGGTCTATAATTTTTATGCTATGGAGGAGTCTCCTTTTTTAGGTATTGGGATCACTTTTGCTCTCTTGAAAATATATGAAAAAATTCCTGATAAAATTGATTCGTTGAACAAATGTTTTAAAGGGGTGGCTATTATGTCATAAGTGAGTTACAGGATGTGGTTGGGGATAGAATGAACATCACATTTGAAAAATGAATCTCGAAGACTGGAAGAAAAGTTTTAAATGATGTTTGACTAAGGGCTTTGTCTCAAGATTTGCTAAATAATAATAATAATAATAATAATAATAATAATAATAATAATAATAATAATAATAATAATAATAATAATAATAATAATAATAATAATAATAATAATAATAATAATAATAATAATAATAATAATAATAATAATAATAATAATAATAATAATAATAATAATAAAGGCAGTAATTCAAGATAATAAATTAACTAAAAAGACAATCAAACTTAAAAATAGTTATAGTAAGTTAAGAACAACAAAGGTAAATGTGATTATTTCGGTTACAGTGAAGATAAATGCTATAAAACAATAATAATAAAACTATAATAATAATAATAATAATAATAATAATAATAATAATAATAATAATAATAATAATAATAAAATAATAATAATAATAATAATAATAATTAATAATAATATAATAATAATAAAAATAATAATATAAAATAATAATAATAATAATGATATTATAAGCAACATAAGCATAGGCCGAGTAAAGTATTTCAACATTTTAAAGAAGAACATCACAAAAATCCTGATAACAAAATAAAAAAAAAAACTTTCCATCATAAAAAGAAGAAATGATCTTTATGAATTGCGCCTCGGGGAATCATTGCTCTTAAGGAAATATAAACCATTAATTAATATAAAATAAAATGAAATGTCAAATTTTTAAAACATTTTCAAATAACAAAAAAGTCACTGTAGGTTAACTTTCTAAATTTTAAAATTATTAATTTATTTTATTTATTTTTGTTATTAGTTTAAGAGATATTTATATTATCAAAATTATTAAAATCTAAAATATTAAATTAAACCCTGAAAATGTCCGCAGTATATGGACGAAAGCTTTTTACTATAATTAAATCAATAGTTTTATTTTATTCATGAATAATATTGAAGAAAATTTCTTCTGTAAAAAGAAATACTTTCAGGAGGCTTGAAAAGATTCAAAATCATACATAATAATAATAATAATAATAATAATAATAATAATAATAATAATAATAAATAATAATAATAATAATAATAATAATAAAAATAATAATAAGACTATTATTATTATTATTATTATTATTATTATTATTATTATTATTATTAATTATATATAATTATTATATTTATTATTATTTTTTTCTTATTTATTATTATTATATTATTACTTATTATATCTTATTATTATTATTATTATTATTATTATTATTATTATTATTATTATTATTATTATTATTATTATTATTATTATTATTATTATTATTATTATTATTATTATTATTATTATTATTATTATTATTATTATTATTATTATTATTATTATTATTATTATTATTTATTATTATTATTATTATTATTATCTTATTTCTTCTTCTTCTTCTTCTTCTTCTTCTTCTTCTTCTTCTTCTTCTTCTTCTTCTTCTTCTTCTTCTTCTTCTTCTTCTTCTTCTTTCTACGTCAGTAACAAAAGGTTCCTTAAGAAATCAATTGGATCGCTACTGGATAATAGAGAAAACCTAATGTCGAACAAGGAATATTTTAAGGAATATTTTTAAATTTGCGGTTGATACTTAACTTGGAAGTCGCATAAATTGTGAGAAAGAATATCAATTACTTCAAAGAGATTTGAATATGATTGTAAATTCGTCAAAAACAAGTCTAATAAAATTTAACTCCACTAAATGTAAGGTTATACATTTTTGGAGTAGGAACAACGAATATGATTACATAAAGATGACTTAGTTATAAAAGTTGTCAGTGAGGAAATGGGTTTAGGAGTATAAATTAATAAGGATTTAAAGTTTGCGAAACAATGTGCTGAAGATTTAAGAGCTGATAAAGTTCTGGGTTTTATTGCCACAAACTTCGAATATAAATCTAAAATTATTTTAATTACTCTCTATAAAACGTTAGTTAGACCTCATCTGGTATACGCAGTACAGTTATGGAATCCATACCTCAAAAGAACATAGACAAATTTGAAAGAATTCAAAGATGTTAAACCAAATTAATACAGGAAGTGAGAAGTAAGTCATAATAGAACGACTATGTGATGTAGATATTCATTCTTTAGAGAGAAAAAATTAAGATTAAAAATAAAAGAAATTTTTCAATATACTAAATAAATTTGATAATATCGACTACAGGCAATTCCTAAGATACAATTTTAGTGGATGTAGCACAAAATAATAGGTATAAACTTTCTTATAAACGATTTCAAATCAATATAACAAAGAATTTCTTCACTTACGATGTAATTGAGAAGGTGGAATAGTCTTTCTTATGAAATAGTAAAGAGCAGCAACGTCAATTCATTCAAGAAAAAATTAGAAATACACCTTAAGAAAATGGTCTTTGAACTTCTTCACTTCAACTCGATTTTTATTTTATTAAAATACTAAAATTAATAGTGACCTAGATGTGGCAAGATCAAACTAGAACTATTGTTTATGCTTTATTTTTAATTTGTGCTATTAGAGCGTTGTTTTATTTTATTCTACGGGCTCAGAATTAATGTCACTATTAGTCTAGTGGTTTAAATTATACATAAATAACTTACGAATAAAATGTTTTCATTAAATGATCAGAACATCGCAACTTTTAAAGATAAGTTTTTATAGTCTTGCATTTTAACTTTTTAAGTTTAGCATGTTAATTTATAAACTAATACACATATTTTCTGTCAGATACAGTTTTAGTTTTTTTTAAAGTTTTAATCTATATTAATAGTATCCGTTGTTTTAAGTTTTCTTTATGTTTGTAAATTTGTGAAGTTGTGCAAGTGCGTGTGTATAGGTCTTTAACTTTTAAGGTTTTATATGCTTTACATATTTACCGCCGTGCTTATTGATTTAGTCTCTGTTTCCATTTTTAAAGGCACAAATTATAATAAATTTTATTTTTAAGGTTTTAATGCAAGTGTATAGCATTTATTTGTTTATTTTTTTTACCTTGTTTATTATTTTTTTGTACGTGATCTGTTTTTGTTGTATGGGAGCTGGATTTTTAGCAAAAATCAAACCCAGTGAGTTTTTGGGTGGGCTCTGCATGGGCGATTGTGTGTGTATGTTTGTGTGGGTATCTGTTTGAATGACTGGACAGAGAAGATGTAAGGGTGGGCGCAAGCTAGTATTCTTTATTGACTTTGCCAACGTCCGAGGCTTGAATGCTAACCATGAAACTGTGAAATATCACCTCTCTAACTCTCTACCTAACATTTTAGTACTGTCTGAGACAAAAGCTAGCCAGGCATTCTTTTTCAAATAAACTTAATATCTCCAACTATAACATTTTCTATAATTTGCGAATAAATGGTGGAGTCTGTGCCTATATAAACATTAACACTCCGGTAATATGTCTTGAGAATCTTGAATCTCCCAACTTTGATGTTCTAAGGTTTAAAATATTTCTCCATACTACTACCATTATCTTGGGGTTTCCGCTACTGCTCCAATAATGGAACAGATTTTCACATCCTTTTCAAATATCTTACTACTCTTCAGAGACTGTTACTTCTTCTTCCCATCCAAAATGCTGAGGTCCTCTATTTAGGGGATTTCAACGTATACCACACTGATGGGTTGGGCTCCTCTCACACTGATGCAGGCGGGGAGAAGGCCACAGCATTCAGTATTCTCAACGATCTGGAACAGTTAATTAAATAGCTTATACATATCTCAGATCGACCTAACCAATTCTTAAACACGCTTGACGTATGTTTCAACACTACTCCTTCTCGTTATAAATACATCATTTTTCCTCCCACTGGTAACTTTGACCAAAATCTTGTATCTCTTAATTATAATACGTTTTCTCCTGCAGCTTCACAATGCCCCAAACATAATTTCTGGTACTTTAATCGGGCTAATTGGGGCGGGGGTGTTGCATCGTTTCGTTTCTAACTATGCTTGGAAAGAATCTTGCTTTGACTCGGAGGAAGCTTCATTCACTGCTGAAAAGGTGGGGGCTGTAATCACCGAGGGGATGAGCGGATTCATTAAATCTTCAACTAAATCCATGGTTTGATGAAGCCTGTTCTCGCTCCATTCAGGAGAGAGACATTGCCTATCGAGCATGAAAAAACTCTAGTTACTCACGCAACCTATATTTATTTCTTCTCGGAATCGTTGCAGGAATATTATTCGACAGGCTAAGAGGTGTTTCACTAAAAGAAAGTGCGGCAACCTACTTGGCTCTCCTACTGATAAAATTTCTGGCCTCTTGCCAAAACATCTCTAATAACTTTTGTAAATCTGCATTTCCTCCACTTATTCGCTCTGACGGTTCTGTAGCTAACTCTCCTACCGAAAAGGCAAATCTCTTCGGCCTCCTTTTTTTATCAAATTCTACCTTCGACGATTCCGGCATCTCTCCTCCTACTCCTTCTCCTCTCAGGTTACCTATGTCACTTCCCGTGATTACGCATGATCGGGTGCTGGGATTCTGAGGTCTATAAACGTCAGGAAAGCTGGTGGGCCGGATGGCATTCCTCCCCGTGTTTTGAGGGAGTGTGCTTCTAAGCTGGCGCATGTCCTCGTTCAACTCTATTCTCTATGCCTTAATACTAATATATTTCTTCAGCGCTGGAATATCGCTTATGTCCAGCCAATCCCGAAAAAGGGTAGCCGTTCTGATCCTTCTAACTATCGTCCTATAGCTCGCACTTGTATACTATCTAAAATCTTTGAAACTCTTCTTAACTCTCATTTCCAATATTATCTGGAGTCTCATTCCCTTCTTTCAGATCATCAGAATTTCTTTCGACGCTCAAGATCAACTGGTGACATGCTCTTCTATGTAGCAGATTTATGGTCTTCTACCCTTAGGGACTATGGGGACTCTTGTGTGGTAGCGCTCGACATTTGAAAAGCTTGTATTTGGGTATGGCATGCGTCACTTCTCTTTGAAAGCTGACAATTTTACTCATTTTCCTCCTTTTCTTTGCTTACTCCTGTCAGTTTTCTCTCTGGTCGCTCCATATCAGCACTCGTTGATGGAGCGACTTCTTCCTCCTTTCCTGTTAATGGTGTCCAGCAAGGTTCTGTTTTATTTCCAATTTTATTCTTGCTTTTCATCAACGATCTCCTCAGCTCTACTCCTCACTCTTATGCCGAAGACTCAACTCTCCATTCTTCCATTAATTTCAAATCTTGTCCCTCTGCACAGCTACTCCAGTAATATAAGGGCCTTATTCGCCCTTGTTCGGAGTACTGTTCTCACATCTGGGGGGCTACGGCTCCACCCTTCTATTGGGTAGAGTTGAGTCTAAAGCTAGGAGACTAATAAACTGTCCCCTACTTTCAAACTCTCTTGATAGTCTATCTCTACAATTTGACGCTGGCGTACTCTCTTTTTCCTGCAGGTACTACAACGGCAGATGCTCAGGGGAGTTGACCACTCGCATTCCACCTCAATTGCGTCGCCCTCGTAGTACAATGGGTACTTTTCTCTCGTATGAATTTTGCATGAGCATTGAAAATCCCAGACTCGTTCGTTGTGGTCTCTCCTTCTTTCCAGCCACTTTTGTTCTGTGAAACTCCATGCCATCTTCTGTTTTTCCAACTCTTTTTAATTTTCCTCTCTTTAAAACCCACGCCTGCGCTCACCTAAGAGATTTGCGTTAGGCTTGGGCTTGGGTGGGTTTTCCTGTACTTTATTTTCTTCCCTCTCCTTGAAAAGGGCCCAGCCAGTGAGTGGTGGTAATCTGTAAAAAAAAATAAAAATTAGTATATGCTGAAAATACATCTAAAAAAAATTCACGTCCCTATCACTTTAACTTGAATTAAGTAGCTTTGATGTTCGCCGTTTAGAACGTATCCGTTCCTTTCTAAGACGGTGATCTGATCGATCACACTGAGTAGAAGAAAGAATCCAAAAACAAAAATTTCACAAACTTGTCACACTATGATATTTGCTGCCTAGAAAAATAACTGTTCTAAGTAAGCAAACTCATTTGGCACATTAAATATATAAAATAATGTACTAATGGTAAAAAAAAATATGAGGGAACTATGATGTTAAAAATACTGAAACAAATATGTTTTAAGACAGTGCACACATCCAACATAATGTAAAAACAAAAATGGTTAGCAAACTGTGATGTTTGCTGCCTAGAAACAGATCTGTTTTAAATGGGTAAACTCATATATTTCAATACATATGTAAAATAGTATAGTAATGATAAAATATGTAGCAACTATTATATAAAAAATGCATAAATAGATAAGCTTTAAAACAGTTAACACATCCAACACAGTTAATAAACAAGAATACTTAACAGACTAGCCTTTGGTAGATTGTAAAATCTATGCTAGTCAGTGTTCTGCAGTTCTGTAGTTCTGTAGTTCTTCTTCTTGAGGAGTGGAATAATCTTTCTTATGAAATAGTGAACAGCGGTGACATCGATTCATTCAAGAAAAAATTAGATATACATCTTATTGAAATTGATTTTTGAACTTTAATTCAACTGGATTTTTCATTATCAAAACACTAGAAATAGTAGTGACCTAAATATGGTAAAACCAAACTAGAACTATTGAAACATTTATCAAATGTTGAAAATACATCTTAAAAAGAATTCGGGAACCCAACTTCTAATAACTTTGTTGTTCACCGCTTGGAACATATCCGTTCTAAGACGATAATCTCATCCATCACACTATCTCCTTAATTTGCACTAAATAGGTTTGATGTTCACCGTTTAGACTTTAGAGCTTATCCGTTCTAAGACGATGATCGAATCGATCACACTGATTAGAAGAAATAATCCAAAAACGAAATTTCACAAACTTAAAGCACTGTGATATTTGCTGCTTAGAATCAGATCTGTGCTAAGTGAACAAACTCATATGTCACTTTAAATAAGTAAAATAATATATCAATGCTAAAACATGAAGAAACAATGATGCTAAAAATACATAAACAGATGTGTTATAAGACAGTGGACACATCCTACACAATAAATAAACAAAAATGCTTAGCAAATTATGACGTTTGCTGCTTAAAAACATCTGTTTTAAGTAGGAAAGCTCATAATGCTAAATTATGCAGCAATTATGATATTAAAAATACATAAACACTAAACAGATATGCTCTAAAACAGTGAACACATCCAACACAGTAAATATACAAAAATACTTAACAGACTAGCCTAGAGTAGACTGTAAAATCTTTGCTAGTCGATGTTCTGTAGTTCTATAGTTTAGAAGTTCTGGAGTTCCTCTTCTAGATGAGTGGAATAGTCTTTCCTATGAAATAGTAAAAAGCGGCAACATCGATTCATTCAAAAATGATTAGATATAAACAACATTTAAATTGGTCTCTGAACTTCATTTCAACTCAATTTTTCTTTATCAAATCAATAGAAATAGCAATGAAATAGATAGGGTAAAATCAATCTTGAACTTACGAAATCATTTAGAAGATGTTAAAAATACATCTTAAAAATGAATTCGGACGCCGAATTTATAGTAGAACTATTGATATAATTTAGTAAATGTTGAAAATACATCTTAAAATGAATTCGGGTGCCTAACTTTGGCTTTGATGTTCACCGCTTGGAACGTATATGTTCTAAGTTGGTGATCTCATCAATCATACTATAGCCTTAACTTATAATACATAGCTTTGATCTCAACGATAACACTGATTAGGAAAAATAATTAATTTTTTTTTTACAAACTTGTAGCACTATGATGCTTGCTGCTTAGAAACAGATTTGTTCTAAATGTTCCAACTCATATATCATATCAAAATATGTAAAATAATATACTAATGCTACACATGGAATATTAATATAAAGGTTAAAGTATTCAAATTATCTTTTTTAAGACATTGGACAAGTGGATCACAATATAATACAAAATACTTAGAAGACTACCTTAAATGAATGTAAAGTCTTGCTAGCCGGTGTCCTTTTGTTTTCTTCTTCTTCTTCTTCTTCTTCTTCTTCTTCTTCTTCTTCTTCTTCTTCTTCTTCTTCTTCTTCTTCTTCTTCTTCTTCTTCTTCTAAGAAGGCCAAAGAAATTAATACCGGAATTGAGAGGTAAGTCATACGAGCAACGACTACGTAAATTAGATATTCGTTCTTTAGAGACAAGAAGATTGAGAGGAAAATTAATAGAAGTTTTTAAATACTAATTAAATTTGAAACAATATTTGAAATATTTAATTATTTAGATACGATTTTAATGATATAACACGAAACAATGGGCATTAACTTTCTCATAAACGATTTCAAAGGTCAGGATCCAATGTTGGCTCGGGTGAGCTCAAATTTTTCACCTCTTCCCCTAAAACATCGGATTAAATTCGGAATTTCAGTCGATTTTAACCCGTATTAAATACCAAACGACCTTTTTATGCTAATCAAAACGTCTGTTTTCGGGTGCTTTTCTGTGCACTGTAGTCTTCTTTCTCAGAATTCTTCAAATTTTTAAAAATCCATGTTTTTGACATTTTTCGAATCTACTCCCAGAATTTTTCTCGAAATGACTTCAAACTTGAAATATGCATAGATGGGTCCATTAAATACAAAAATCATTTATGTTTTTTTGATTTTTTTTTTTTGTGCTCAGCGTTGTCCAATTTTTAACCCCACTTTTTTTGGTTTTGAAAATTTAAAAATTGTTATATATTTTTTTCCTGTTCGTGCGAAGTGGATAAATTTTCAGGGCATATGTAGTCGGAAGAGATGCACATTTTTTACTTAGATAATTTCTTTGTATATGCAATAGTTTTGGATTTGTTATTGGAACAAATTTAAAAAAAAAAAAAAATTTGGAAATTTTTCAATTTTTTTTTTGAGTATGCAAAAAATTATCTAAGTAAAAAAGATGCATCTTGCTCGACTGTACAAGCCCTGAAAATTTGATGTTGATAGGATGAGTAGAAAAAATATTAATTTTTCACTTTTCAAATCCAAAAAAAAGGGTTTGGAAATTCGGACAACGCTGAGCACAAAAATAAAAATCGAAAATATAAAAGTGTGTCTTGTAGGTTAATGGACCATCTATGCATATTTAAAGTTTGAAAGTCATTTTGAGAAATTGCTGGAGGTGAATCGGAAAATGTCAAAAACATGATCTTTGAAAAAATTTAAAATCCTCTGAAAATATACAGTCACAGAAAAACACCGAAAACAACGTTTTGGCAAAAAAAGCTAAAGTTTGGTGTTTAAAGGGGTCAAAATCGGCTGAAATCCGAAACTTTTATGTCCATTTTTAGGGGGGTGAAAATTGGTCTCAGCCCGAACCCAACATTGGATCCTGCCCTTCAAACCAATTTAGCAAAGTATTTCTTGCACTTCCGCTATTAAGAGGTGGAATATCTTTCTTTATGATACGTGAACAACGCGGCAACATCGATTCATTCAATAAAAACGTTAGATATACATCTTAAGGAAATTGCATCTTTGAACTTCAATTCAATTGATTCAAACA
>JABUQX010004483.1:0-5000 GCA_015478945.1 Trachelipus rathkii
TATATATATATATATATTATATTACTATATATTATATATATATATCATATAATATATATATATATATATATTATTATTCTTATTATTAATATTAATATTATATATATAATTATATATTATATATATATTATAATTAATATATATTATAATATATATTATATATATATTATATATATTAATTTATATATAGTATATATATCTATTATATATTATATATATATTATATAATATTATATTATATTACAGTAGTTAACTAATTATTATATATATATATATATCATATATATTATATATATATACTATTTATTAATATCATTTATATTAATATTATTAATATAATATTTATTAATATATAATATATATTAATATTATATCTTATATAATTATATATATATATATATATATTATTATGATTATTATAAATTAAAATAAATAATATTATATTATATATATATATATAATATATATTAATATATTATTAATATTATATATATTATATATTATTATTATATATATTTATATTATTATATTATATATATTATATATCATATTAATATATTATTTTAATATATCTATATATTATTACTATAATATATATATATATATATCTGTATATATATATATATATCTATATATATATAATTAATTTAATATTATCTTATATATATATAATATATATAATTTTATATATAATATATATTATATTATTATTAAAATATAATATATATATATATATCTTATTATACTATATTATATATTTAATTATATATATATCTATATATATATATATATATTAATTTAATTATATATATAAATTATATATATATATATATATATAGATATATATATATATATAATATATATATATATATATATATATATATATATATATAAATTATTATATTATATTATATATATTATATTTATATAGAATGAAGGCTGAGGCCTTACCCCTCCTTGGGAGGGGAAAACCCGCTTACACCCTTCGGGGTGATCCCTCCCAGGATTTCAACCCTTTCAAGGGGCGCATCCCCCTGGTTTTCTCTCGGAAGGTAATGTGTTGCTTTAGATACTCTTGGTTGATGAAAACTGTTTTATTCGTAAGTTAGGTACGTTATGTTAAATATTATTATGACAATGTGGAAATAACTGATTGTTAGAGAATGATGAGTTTTTGTAAAGATTACTGTGTTAATGACGATGATGTGTTAGACAACGTGAGGCTAGGTTAAGTTTTTTGTTGATATTGTTAGGTTTGCCTTAGATTTTTGCTAATGTTACGTTTTATTTTCATAGGTCAATGCTGTTTTACTCGAAACGAGTGACACTTTGATGAGGTAGTGTAATTCATAGTTCAAGATGTGGGTATCTTTTGATAGTTTGGTCACTTTGTTAAGGGATTTTGTCTAGATTAATATGCTTTAACCTGTTGCCGATTTGCCGAAAAGTGGGAACATGATCGAGTAATTCGTTGACTGTTAGTTACTTTCCTTTGATCAGTAGGCGAATATTTTCAGGATGTTATGCTGATTATTCATAGCGAGGTATGTTATGTCTGCATTTGTACAATTATTTCCTAGTTGCGGTTCTGATATGGTTAGCTTTATTGATGCTAACACTTTGTGTAAGCAAATATTCGTAGGTCAGTATATACAGAACTTAGTTTTATGTTATGGTTTTTATTCCAAATGATACTCGAAACTATGACTTGAATGCAATAGTTCATAGATCACATGGCGGGTCGGATGGGTAGGGGGACTGCAGAGATGGGTGTTGATTTATTGATTTACTGATTTACTGCTTTAAAATCAGTAAACTATTAGGCTTTACTGTGATATTTTATTCAAGAACTTATTTTTATGTTATGTCAGGATAAATTTTGTTATTTTTTGTTATGTTCGGTTAAACTTTGGTTATGTTTGCACTTATTCATGGGGATTAATGATCTTAGACGAGGTTATGATGCATTTTTGTTAAATGTTACGAAGTTGATGTAAAACCTTTGTTACGGTCAGCATTTATCTTGTCAGTATGATAGATTAGACAGTTTAATGCTACAACTTTTTGTTTAAATGTTACGGATGTAATGTAAAATTAACATTGCAATGTTAGAGATATGCTTGAAAAAGTGTGAATAGGTTACCTTTTGTACGAAGTGTTAGGTACTTTACTGTTGTTAAGTGCGGAAGTTTGTTTAATGTTAGTAGTTTTTTCGTACGTATGGTGTGTTAGTTTTGTCGTTGAACATTATATTTCTTAGTTCAGGTTATGTTAGGTTAGCTTTTAATGTATAAACGTTGTTACGTTAGCATATATTCGACGGTTATATAAAAGAACTTATTTTTGTGTTATTTTTAGCCGAAATGATTGTTATGTTTACAGTTGTTCGTTGGTCTGTATGATAATTAAAGAAGGTTATGATAATTCTTGTTAAATATTAATGTGTCAATGTAAAATTAACGTTAATATGCTAGAGACATGCTTGAAAAAAGTATGAAATAGGTTTACGTTTTTGAGTATGCATCCGTTAGTCTTACTTTACAGGTGTTAAGCATGTGTTATGATAAATTTCTTGTTAAATATTACTGTGTCAATGTAAAATTAACGTTAATAAGTTAGAGATATGCGCTTGAAAAAGTATAATAGGTTACGTATTTGTATGCAATGTTAGTTACTTTAAAGGTGTTAAGTGTGGACCTTTGTTAATGCTAACAGTTTATTCGTGGCTTAAGTTGTGATAGATTCGTCGTTGTACATTATTTTCTTATTTTTTCATACTGATGCTATGTTAGCTTTAATTAATGTGAAAACCTTGTTATGTAGCAACTATATCTTTTGTTAGTATATAAGAATCTCATTTTGTGCTATGTCTTAATCGAAATGATACTTCGAATAACGAACTAAATCAATAGTGGTTAATCGTAAAATTAACATTGAAATGCTTTGGGGTGGGCGCCCGGGCGATATGTTAGAGATATGCTGGAAAAAGGTGTGAATAGGTTAACGTTTTGTACGCTGCGTTAGGTACTTTTATGTTGTTAAGTTTGGACTTTGTTACCATGTTAGTAGTTTTATTCCGGCGTAAGGTGTGTTAGGTTTGTCATTGTACAATATAATTCTTAGTTCTGATAATGTATGTTAGCTTTTTATGTGAAAACAACTGTTACGTTAGCATATATTTTTAGTTAGTATATAAAGAACTTATTTTGTACTATGTTATTGTTGTTGTTGTTGTTGTCTAAAACGAGAATATATACCCTTTTGAACTGATATGGCTCGTTCGTACGTGTATTCTTGTTTACTTTATTCTGATGGGTTTAAAGAAAGAATCTCATTACCTCTACATTACATTTAAGGGTTGTTTATACACTATTTTCTTCAGTAGCGATAGTTTTCGTAGTGGTGATACGATGACATCTCCCTCCATCTCTACGCTTGTTGGTGATATCTTCACGAGGAGTTTCGTTATTCCCAACGAAGTGTCATTTATATTTAATCGTAACCGAATGGCGACTGCTACATTGCTCGTATTCCTACCAGCGGGTCAAATATATATAAGTATTCGCAAGCACTTTAATGAATGGTTATCAGCTAAACTCTTCTTCATGTTTAGACTTGATACTTTTCTGAAAGGGGAAGGAGTCTAAAAAGAGATAATGTTATTTGGGTAAGGTTATGATAAATTTTGTTAAATATACACATAATAAATCTGTTTTGTTCACGTTTGCTATATTGTTGGTCTGTATGATAATCGGTCAAGGTTATGATACTTTTTTGGATAAATGTTACTGTGTCAATGGAAGATTAACGTTAATATTTGAGATATGCTTGGAAAATATGATAGGTTACGTTTTGTATTGTAAAGTTTAAGTTACTTTACAGTTGTTAAGTGTGGAACTTTGTAATGTTAACAGTTTATTAGGGCGTAAGCTTGTGTTAGGTTTGTCGTTGTACATTATTTTCCAGTTCATATGATGCTATGTTAGCTTTATTAATGTGACAACATTGTTATGTTAGCATATACTCGCTGGTTAGTATATAAAGAACTCAGTGGAACTTGTTGATGTTAACAGTTTATTCGTGTGTAAGATTGTGTTAGGTTTGTCATTTGTGCATTTTTTCTTAAGTTATGTTACGCGCCTATGTGAGTTTTATTGGTGGTCGGAAACTCTATACGTTAGAGTATATTCGTTTGATCAGTAATAATTAACCAAATGTTTGTGCAATAAATTTAGTTAAATGTTACTCGTGTCGTGTAAGAATTAAAGTATATGTTTAGACGATATGTTTGAAAAAGTAAAGCATTAGGTTGTTTGCATACCATGTTACGTTTGATTTACTGGTGTAAGTGTGGAACTTTGGTTAATCGTTAACAGTTTATTTGTGTGTAAGTTTTGTTAGTTTGTCCTTGTGCATTATTTTCTTAGTTCATGTTACGGTATGTTATGTTAGTTTTTATTGATGTGGAAACTTTATTATGTTAGAGTATATTTGTTGATCGTATGATAATCGGAAAAGGTTATGATAATTTTTTTTGCTAATGTTACTGTGTTTAGTGGAGATTAACGTTAATATGGGTAAGTTATGCTTGAAAAGTAAGAATAGGTTACGCTTTGCAGGCAATTAGGTCCTTTACTGTTGTTAAGTGTGAAACTTTGTTTATGTTAACAGTTTATTCGTGTGTAAGTTGTGATAGGTTTGTCTTTTGTACATTATTTTCTTAGTTCATGTAACAATATGTTAGCTTAATGTGAAAACATTGTTACGTTAGCATACTTTCGCTGTTCTGTATGATATTAACCATGTTGTGATAAATTTAGCTAATATTCACCATGTTTGCTGTAAATTAATATGTTATGTTTAGAGAATAATGCTGACAAGTTGTGAATAAGTTCGTTTTTGTATGTCTTGTTAGTTACTTTTACTGTGTTTCAAGTGTCGAACTTTGTTCACGTTAACAGCTTATTCATAGTTTAGGTGTGCTAAGTTTGGTCGTTGTG
>JABUQX010004483.1:17500-20000 GCA_015478945.1 Trachelipus rathkii
TACTCTTTACTAACCAACAGCAACAACCTTAACCTGCGCCATATATATCATAACATATATATATATATATATGTATATGCTCTTACTATATATATATATATATGTAATGGATGAAGGAAGATATAAGCAGATAAACATCAAAAATATACAGAACAGATAAACTGGCATATGAAAAGTCGTTCATTAAATATTAAATTAAAAATAAGATAAGAGAAGCAAAGAAAGTATAAATAATAATCTTTTAATAAGATATTCTTCTATAAGAGATGAACTCTATCAAAGCTCGATTGAGCGCATATATATATATATATATATATATAACATATATATATATATATATATATATATATAACATGTAAGTAGAGGCTACATATTCATAGTTATTAAATAAAAGATGTAAGTAGATAAACATACAAAAATAGCTTTATATATTTATATATATGTATATATATATATATACATATTCATAGTATATTAAATAAAAGATGTAAGTAGATAAACATACAAAAATACGAACATAAAAATGGCAACATAATAATAATAACATATATATCTTTCGCTCAACCAACATGCCTTCTACTTCTTAACAATATAACATATATATATAACAACCAATATATATATATATATATATATGATATATAATATAATAACGATATACTCCAGTTATGCAAAGAAAAGATGTTAGCAGATAAACATATCAAAAAATCACAATCAGATAAATTGTCATATTAAAAGTCATTCACTGAATAGAATGACACAAGAATCTACCCGTGTGCCCGAGAAAGTGGTGGTGACAACTGTAAAAAAAAAAAAAAAAAAAAAAAAAAAAAAAAAAAAAAAAAAAAAAAATAAAAAAAAAATAATAACAAAGAAAGTATAATAATCTTTTAATAAGTTTTCTTCTGGAGTAAATGAACTCAATATGCTCGTATCTTGATCCATTGGAAATAAAATAAAAGTATTTTTAAAAGTTAAGAAGAGAAAGGGAGAAACATGAAGTATTTAACGTCTTATTTACTCTCCAAAATAAATTCGAGTGACCTGACCATTCGACCTGCGTGACCGGAGACACTAATAGCTTCTTTCACTTTTTCCCTCAAAATTCTTATAACAAAAGGAAGAGCCAGAATAGTTAATGCTTTGTATCCTTATTCAAAGTCATATAAAAAATGTTTCACATTGTATTTCTTAATACGTGGTTCGTAGGACCGTATCTTTTACAATAGAAAAAAATGACCCTACTTATGCTTCCCGATTCAAAAAGTGAATATTATTATTGAAATAGATTTAGATTTTTGTAATAATAAAAAAAAAGTATCAGTCTTTGGGTGATATTGATTTTCTTGGACACTGCAGTAAATTCGAAGATGTGTATAATATATAAAGATAAAGAACAATATATATTTTACGAGAGAGGGCAACTTAATATTTGTTTTACGAAAATCTTGGATAAAAGGAATAACACACACGTACTTCTTTATACATGTATATTCACTTATATATATATATGTACCACTTTGCTTAACATGCTGTATTTATATATATATATATATATATATATATATATATATATATATATATATATATATAAATAAGTGCAAAGAATCAAATAGAATTAAAATTAAGTCACTAAAATGAAGTACTCATCTTGATATACTTTTTAATATTGATTTAAAAGGCTTTCTTCAAATGTGGTTTTATCAAGTTATTTAAGAAAGGAAACTATATTATAATAGGATCTTAGATATCGTGTACAAAATACTTACAATAATTTAAGATTATTTATAGTGTGTCCTTGTTTGTAGATCAATTTTTCTGGGTGTGTGTGTAGGTGTGAGTGTGCGTGTGTGTGCGTGCTTGGATTAGTTTATTTATGTGCCTGCTTGATAAATGTTTGCATTTAATTTTTTTTTAATTTATTTATTAAAGTACTGAATATGTGAAAAGAAACACAGGAAAGTATGATATTTAAAATGTAAATATAATTTTGTTATAAGAAAAAGAAAAAAAAACAATGAAAGGATGTTTAAATACTAGGAAAATATGATCATGAAATACATAAAAAAAATAAAGACAAAAAAATGGCTGGATAAAGTAGGAAATTCAAGAAATGAAACAGAATCGGTAAAATGATCAATATTTATTTCAGCTTTAATGTTAAAAAGAGTCAGTAAGAAAAGGAAATATTTTTCCAGCCCTTTTCTTGTTATAATTCAAATGAAACATAATTATCATTGGATCACGCTTTCACTGATTGATATGAATGAAGCCAACAAAACAAAATAAGAAAACTGATTATCAAATTTAATTAGTACTTTTTATTCAAGAATTTTTAATTTGTAATGCAATAGTTATAGAGTTACACTATGGGGAACTATTCAATAGGAAATATAAAACCTTATTAAACATTATACAGTACTCGGAAAAATTCACATACATAAAAGAAATAGATGCACAATACAAAAATAAATTATTATACTCCACGCATATATGTATA
>JABUQX010004483.1:22500-25990 GCA_015478945.1 Trachelipus rathkii
CAAAAAAGAACAGCATGAAAGCAACTAGCACCCCTGAAATTGTCTCAGACACTCTCTAAAAAAATAATTCGAGAGGACGTCTCTCGTTGCCTGACCAGTATGGTCGAAACGCACACGGATGTGAGAGTACCGAGAAAGGATGAGAGGGGGGTACACGGAACGAGACTGAACGATATTATTTTGGGTAGACTGCACAAGAAAAAGACCTGAGATATCAAGATTTGACACTGGCGGTGACCGGAAGAGCCACTATTCGGGGCGTCGGCGGCTCATTATATTTTCGTAAACCCACGGCCAAATAACACCACATTCCTTTACCTAACAAAGAGTCAACAAAAGGCAGAGTCAGTAATAGTTCAATTGTAATTATCCGCACGCATGCACCGGGCAATGATATCACGTGAGTAGACAAGATTTCTTGAGCGTTAATAACAGAAGTTTTACTTTTTTTGAAACGCTAATCGAAGGTAAATCTTTTACAACATAAGAAAATAGATTGGACCCGTTGGTGCCAGTATTATTTTTTTTTTTTTTCGCGGTTAGACATTATGAATATTTAGTAATATCAGAAATAGAAGGCATTTGAAACATGTTTATGGGTTCTGTAGGATAAATAGAAATAGGAGATTGAGTAGGGGTTCTGGCGGCGTGGTCATGTGGGTGGGTGGATGATATTGAGATCAATTTCTTCGGGACATCTTAGAGAATGACTAGCATAGTAAATTCTAATGGATATCGTGTAATTATGAATACTATAGGCTGAATCGAAGGGCATATTATATATTAGATATATATATAATATATAAATTAATAGTAATAATAATATATTTGCGGTTTAGAATCGATTAATAAAATTAAAGGGAAATTGATTACTACAGGTTATATATATATTGTAATATATATATAGTATTATATATAATTATATATATATATATTATATTAAAAATAATAAATATTATAAACTTATTCCCCAACTCATTATTTTATTCAGGTACTTAATCTTTCCCGGTATTCTATTATTGTCTAGATCTATGATAGAATTCCCGGTGGGGTCGGTTCTCAGTATTGTGAAATATTCGAGTTTCTTTAAAGAAACTCAAAATTCCTTCAAATCTTCCTCCTGTAAGACTCAACCTCTATATACTTTCCTCTATTCTCTTTCGATTGTAACTCTTGTATTCTCCTGTTGAATCAATATTTAAACATCCTTGGCCCCTAAACATAAACAAAAAACTATCTTGGAAAACCTATATATCACAATGGTAGTCACTAATTAGGAGGTCTTAATGAGAAGCTGGGAGTTCTGTTATTTAGACTGCGGAATATATTATTTCATTATTCTCAAAATTTCTCTAAGTGATAACAAGGATTCGTACATCCGCCGACTTGTATGGAGTGTTGCTGAGTAATAAATGTATTTCGTAGGGGTTTATGGTATATTTTTAACCTCAGCCTTGTGTAGAAATGGGTTGAGTGAAAGGAAAAAATGCTTATTTTAAACTGTTTTGTACTTTCCAAATTTCTATTATATGACTGCTCATTCTTTTGAGCGTCAATGGTGTTGAGGCCGTTATCCTATCTTTTTTTTATAGCTAACCGCAGCGACAAGTGCTCGAGATGAAACTTGACCATATATACATCACGTACCACCACTGCATTTAAGTAACGCTCCCATTATAGTAGCACCTTACGTGTCTATACTATGAGTTTTTGTGATTGAACATAATATGCTTACACATTATAGGGCTTGCTTTGATACTGGTGCTTCTTCTTCGCAGCCACCTCTACCTTCTGGGAACTCTCTAACAATCTTCTGTGTTTTCCTGTGGAATTTATATCTCCCTCACTTTTATAGAGCCCCTGCGTCTGCACTCTAATCGAAGAAAATTTGTGTTAGATGGTGACAACTTTTGAGATAGTATTTAAATCAAACCCACTACCTTGAATAGGGCTCTTGTCCCATGAGTGGTGTGACAATTGTATATATATACTTATGTATAAGTAATATATAATAAAATTCTTAAGATCTTTTTAATAAATATAAATGAGATCATCTTATGTATATATATTATTATTTGTATTATTAATATATATTATAATATATATATATAGTATATACTATTTAATATTTAAAATTTACAATGGTGGATTGCATTTAATTGAATTAATATGACATATTTGGGTATTTAAAATTATTTGTTATTAATGGTGAATAGAATTTATTTCAAAGTTATAATTTAATAGAAAGTAATTTTATTTTTCCATTACGATATTAAAGTATACACAATAGAGCGAAAACAAAGAATTTTTTAATTATCAAGAGTAGAAACAAAATTTTTTTTTTAAATAAAAGTAACTCTCAAAAGTAAATAAATAAAAGAAAAAAAAAGAAAGAAGAAGACTTTGTGTCCTTTCTTTCGAAATCGACCCGGTAAACGCTCGCTTTTCTCTCTCGGTCTTTTGTTTTAAGTTATTCAATAAAGGATCTAAATTCCCTCGCATCGTGAACGTTTACACCAATATTGGTAATGGAGAAGAGTAATTCATGGGTCGCATCGAAAACGCGATAATTAGTGGCTCTGAACGCGCCTTCCGCGTAGCGCATTCCCATATTCCACTACTTCGCTCGCAAAAAAATTAGTTTCCCGAAGCCTTTCTCAGTCTTTTCTTTATTCCTTGAAATTACAGCCTGCCATGACTTTTTCTATGTAGAATGCATAATAGGCACCATACGTATAACCGTTACATATATGCACACCCGTATAATATATGATATATAATATAATATTTATTTAAAATTTATCTATTGTATATATTTAATATTGTATCATACATTATTTAATAAAAGAGAAACATAATGCTATATATATATATATATATATATATAATATATATATTAATATATTATATATATATTATGTTATTCTCACAGTAGAGTAGATACATATATTATATATATATATATATATTAGAGTAATAATTATATATATATAAAGTAAATCGAAAGTTGGCGATTAATCAAATAAATATAATAATAATTTAATATATAAATGTTACTATATATCTAATATTATCTATGTTTTATTATCATTAACTTCAAACCTACAACTTCGCATTCCAGTAATTCCGACATCTCTCTTGTTTTAACAATATAAACACTCTTGATTTTATTATAAGTTAAATTATCTAGTAAAAATTGATGTTACTACAGTTTGAGATTGACTTCTTTTAAAACCAGTTTGGCTAACTTAATTAAAAATCATCGAGAAGCTCAAGTTATGGGAAATTTGCTATCTACTGATGTATTTTGCAGTTCAATATTTTTTTTAGTATATATATTATTATATATATATAATTATTGATAAATATAGTATATATATAATATATTAAATGGAACTGTACTATAATATATATATATATCATATATTTATATATGATATATATATATATTAATATATTATATTAAATAGTATTACTATATATATATATA